>JAQHUG010000110.1:3721568-3748737 GCA_028555095.1 Dicrostonyx torquatus
AGGCTCCCCACTGCAGTATGAACACACCAGCAGGCTCCCCACTGCAGTATTAACCACCAGCAACATTCCCCTGCTGCAGTTTTAACACACCCACTGCATTACTCTCCTTTTTTTTCCACTTCTTTTCTCTGTATTTTTCACTTCTTTGTTAATGTCTGGAATTTAGTTAACTGCAATGCACACAATTTCTTAGTTTCTGACTCAGGCTCCCTGTGAGACACTGATAATGTCACACACTGTCCTCAAGCTTAAGGCTCCCTCCTGGTCTCTTCTCTGCTCTTGTGTGCTGTGCAAAGGTGTCTGGTCTGCAGGCATGGCTGAGGGTGGACAGGATCAGGGGATTGAAAGGTGGCTCTCATTTAAGAGCACTAGCTACTTTTGATGAGGAGCTCGGTTTGAACCCCAGTACCGACATGTGGGTCACAATCATTCACAACTCCAGTTCCAGGGGATCAGCGACCTCCACAGGCACCGAGCACACATGTGACATATATATATATATATATATATATATATATATATGTGAGGAAAACACACGTAAAGTAAATCTAAAATTTAAAACTATCAAGAAAAAAGACAAAAGGCACACTGTTGTCCCTGCAGCACTTCTGAGTTGGCACACACGGCACAGCAGCACAGTTCTCACGTTCGTGTTTATCGTCTACGTTGCTGAGGTAACAGTTACTATATACTGCTCTATACCTTTAAAGATGGAATTGGAAAGTTGCCTTACTATTCCAAAATTCCTTAAGAGTATAAGAAAAATTCAGTTTTCCGTTTGTTTACATAACTGTGTATGTGTGTAGGTGTATGCCGGCCATGGAGATGTGTGGAGGTCAGAGAGAGCCTGCAGGAGTAAGTTCCAGTCTTCCACCATGAGGTCTCGGGGCAAACTCAGACTGTCGGGTTTGGCAGCAAGTACTGCTGAGCCATCTTGCTGATCTCAGCAACTGACCTGCTTTGACTATGTGTCCAGGACAGAATCAGGACAGCAGCCCTACGTATTGTCTCAGGATTAGTGATTGCCATGTGCTGTGTAACAATACTTTATCTAGTCAAAGACTGAATGCATACATGAAGGTGGTTCCTCAAGATGACACGACAGCTAACACACTGCAGTCTCAGGCATTCCACACTCGAGGTAACAACGCTGTGAACAGACCTGGTGCCCTGCCAGCCACACAGCAGATACCATGATATAACACAAAATAGAGCCACAGATTTATGTATTTGCTATCTGTGCTTCTCATGTTATTGTTGAACACACCCCTTTCCCTTATCAAACATGTACTGTCAAATATCATGCCGTGTTCTGCTGGCAACAGTTGTACACTCTTCATGATTAGAGGGTGCACCATCTAAGTGTGTGAAAGTGCACCCACAGTGTCTGTATAACTGCAGGTTTCTCAGAATGCACCCCACTGTTGCTGAAGCAGGAGTGCATGGGGTAAGAGAAAGATGGCAGCAGACTCATCGTGATGTACTTGTATGGAAAATACTAAAGGCTGGTGGCTCATAGTCTCTGAACAACTAGCCAAGAGCAAGGAGGAACACACCTGAGGGAGGAAATGAATGGAAGGTCTCTCCAGGGACCACAAACAGACTTTCTTTCGTTTCTTTCTCAAAACGCGTGGTCATTTCTTCCTGAGTTGTCTCTCCATCTTCCCTGTCTTCCTGAAGCCTTTTCATCCTTTCCATTAAGGCTTCTAGCTCACCTAGCGAGTCCACAATCTGTAAGAACAAGACAATGTTGGTGGTACGGCACTGCAAACTGCTCCAGGAAGCCCCTCCTCTCCAACTCTACTACAGCACGTACACAGGACAGTTATTTAGCTGCAGCAGAGATGCTAGCCAAATGATATGAACTTTTAATTGGCAGGAATATTTTAAATATGGCTAGGGTAGCCAAGTATATAGAGACAGAAGGCAGATGAGCGACTGCCATGGGCTACACACGGGAGAAGAGGATGTGTGTGTGTGATGCTAATGGCTATGGAGTTGCTTTTTATACTGCAGTAACATCCTAAAATTTATTGTTACCAAACTCTGTGATCATCCTTACAACTATTTGGTTGTACCCTTTTAATGGGCAAATTGGGTAATATGTGATTGACATTTCATTGAAGCTACTTAAAAAATAACTTGAGTTTTTCACTAATTCCACAGCAATTATATGACATACTCAGATGCATGAGTCTGCTTCAGTTATAAATACAAAAAAATTAGAGGTGTATGTGTGTGTGAAAATACAAAACTCTAGTGTTTGATATATGCAGTCTCAAAATTTCTCCTTTCTGCCTCCTAAGATATATTTCCCTTAGTTTTCCAGCATCCTTCAGACAGATGTTGTACATGGGTCTGATTTAGAGGCCGGAGACATTGACTGTATCAATTATTCTAACATCAGTTTGCTTAAGGTGCCAAGAAAGGGTGTAAGAAATCCAAAGAAGGGTACAGACATCATGTATACCAGGAAATTGAGGCCAAGAAGTCACCTGGGCACTGAAGCTATTCAGAAGGACATTTAAGAAGAGGAAAACAGTTTAATGATAAATTTCAGTATGGTTTGCACTGTCAGTGGAAAGGTATATGTTTAAAGATGAAAGCTGAGAGTCTTCTTGGGTCTTCAGAGTAATAACAGTCTAGGTGTGGGAGGGCAAAGGTATTATATAACAAAGCCCTAAAGTTAGAAAAAAATAGTCAAAACTTCAGGTACTGATGAAACTGTTACAATGCTAACAGCATCTTTCAAGTAGGTAATAGCCTCTCTGGTCACAGTGAACTCTCTCTGGATAATATCAGCAAGAAGGTTCCAAGAGAAGTGATGTGGGCCTCCCCTGCCACTGGTTGATGGGGAGGCTGCTTCGGCCTATGGCAGGGTGGAGTGGAGCTAGATGGGAGGGCCAGACAGAGATGTGGAGGGAAGTGGACAGAGTCAGGGAGAAGCCAAAGGAGAAAGATGTCTCTGCCAGAAACTTTCCAATAAGCCACAGCCTCGCAGAGATATACAGATTAATAGAAATGGGTTCATTTACCACGTAGGAGTTAGTTAATGAGAAGCCTGAGCTAAAATGCCAAACAGTGTTGTAACGAGTACAGTTTCTGTGTGATTACTCAGGTCTGGGTGTCCGGGAAATGAACAAGCAGGCTCCAGCTACAGAGAAGCAGTTGAGTACAAACCCCAAAGTTGTTGCCCGCCAGGGATGCGTTCTCGATGCTGTTGTCATTAGCCAGATCACACACGCAGAAGCTGTTCACTGAGATTAGTCTGAAGCTGTTGGAGATTCCCGGCTCTCTCTCTGGGTTGATGCCACTACCAAAAACAAAGCTGGCCAGAGCGTGATAGTGAGCCAGGAGGACCACGGCGTGCACGAGCTCAGGCAGGGACCAATTGTTTTCTCCAGTTTTGACAAGTTTCTGAAATGAAAATGTGAGTCAAGGTCACACATTAGATGGGCCTTTGGTCACACAATGTCATGTGCAAGCCACCAAAGCCCCTCAACATGTGGTGGCACCGCCTATAGTAAATACTGCACTACAGCACTTTACAAACATTAATAAGATGTTGAGATAATCAAGAAACAGTAAAACTGAAAGGGACTTTGACAATTTCTATCAAAGTCATTCATTTTCAGGCTTTTTAGATACTCTGTCCCAAAGTCATGTGAAGATCTGGTTTAATAGCATTTGGTAGAGACAGCCACCTCCCCATTCTGCAGGATGGAAAGTGATTGTCCACTGAAGTAAGAACTTATGACATGTCAGTACACTTTTTCATATACTACTTCATTTGGCCTGTATTTACAGCCACAATTAAACCCACTGAAAACAATAATACCATGTAATGCCCAATATGGGCTACCAACCTGACTGTGTCTGCAGACAACTACAAGCCAGTCCCTAGCACTTCAGTGAGTAATTTTCCTGATTAGATTTCTTGAAGGCCCACTCTAAAAGCAGACCCGTCCTAAACTGGGTAAAAAAGTAGAGGAAAGCCGGGCGGTGGTGGCGCACGCCTTTAATCCCAGCACTCGGGAGGCAGAGGCAGGCGGATCTTTGTGAGTTCGAGACCAGCCTGGTCTACAAGAGCTAGTTCCAGCGCAGGCTCCAAAGCCACAGAGAAACTCTGTCTCGAAAAACCAAAAAAAAAAAAAAGTAGAGGAAAGCTAGATGAGCAGTTCAAATGCATACATGCATTCTCTCTCTGCTCCTGACATGTGGATGTGGATGCTGCTTCAAGTTCCTGTCTTCACCTCCCTGCAATGATTAATGGACTGCAACTTAGAATTGTAATTTACAATAAATCTTTTCTCTCATAGGTTGCTTTCTGCAGGATTAAATCCCAAGGGTGAATTTCACCAATACTCCCCAGAGACTCCTTTCCACCAGTTCAATATTCATTCACACAGGTAATGCTGTTCTTTTCTCTTTAAAAAAAATTATCTTTATATGACCACAGCCTTAGACATATATTTTTACTGCTTTTCAAATCTGACATTTTGACATGTTCATTTTTCATGAGGCTACACTCTTACAGTATTTTAAAAACACAGGTACGACTGCAATGCACCTAATGATTTCATTTCTGAATTGATGTCAGATTGTTCTTTTGTTTTTTCGCCAGTTACCTGCTACAATGAATAGCTTCTTTATGTTCTAGCTCCTGTCAAGCCCTGAAGTGGTCCTCACCGTCCACTTGCCTTTGAAATGTTCTCTTGTCCTGCCTGTGCCCAGTCCTCTTTCCTTAGTCCCTTCACCTTGACTGTCACTTATGTCCTCCCTATCTATGTCCATCCTATCAATTCTCTGATGTACTAACACACTATGAAATTAGAGCATAGACCTAGAACCGTGCTATGCTCCACAGAGTCCAAAAGTTACCAAAATCTAATAGTAAAAAATAGAAAGAGAGTGCTTGCTTTAAAAACTGGACAGTGGTTTAAAAGGCATTTCTATGTATTAGCACATTACATGTGTATTTGCAAGCAAGCGTCTGAGATGGAGGTGAGGCTCCTCCTGCCCCGAACACTGTGGGGCAGCACCGTGTCTGAGACGGACATGCCTGTTTCTTATCTGGCCAGTAATTCCCACACCAGCTGGAACTCACTTTTGATTTATAAAAACCATTTCTTTATGAGTCTTAAATTATGAAATGTTAAAACTACTGAAGGATTTAGGACTCAGAGATCTTCCAACCGTATGGAATTTACTACCTAAAGGGCACACATCACTGACAATACAGTCAGAAGTAGGACATCCTTGATGCTAGTGGATTTGGATTATTATCTCTTGACAATGGAAGCCAACTTTTCTCAGTCAGACACCAAAGCACAAGTTCAGGCCAATGAGCAACACTTATGGTGATCAATTTTCATTTGCACTTAAATAAAACCCACTGAATTTCTAATTCTTTTCTGTAAGTAATACAGCATCTCTTATTTCTCAAGATACTAATATATAGGTGTTTAGAATTAAGTCCTTATACATATACACATGTATAATGAAAAAGAGACTATGGATAAACTCTCAAACTTCAAGCGTAACTCAGAACCTGTATAGAAACACCCAATACCTGAATGTGCTCTTTCGTGATCAGCCAGGGCCGGTGTGCCAGCAACTTGTTAATTTCATTAAGATTTCTCAGTCGTTGGGGTACATATTCTAAGCCATTCAGCCACTCAGCAATCCCTCCAGTCTTTAAAAATTCATCCACATGCATGTTTATCAGGTAGGAGCACTGGTGTCTGGCTGCAGCCTAAAGCACACAGAGAAGTTTCCTGAGAGCAGTCGTGAGCAGGTCTTTCCAGTCACTAATTCAGATGGAGCTCTTTGCTCACTTCTTCCCTCAGAACTGTTTACCACACTCTTGTTGCAGATTCTTGAATTGATACATGAGGCGGATATGCAGTTTTCAAAGCAAATACTTGTCACATGAAGTCAACGACTTCCTCCCGAGTTTGGTGGACACAGAGCAGTAGCTACACTAGCTATTTTCAGGAAACGCACAGGCACAGGGCAAGTCTGCTATGGGGAAGATACAGTACATTCCATCCAAAGTTCAGGAGCTTCTAGGAATGTGTATCCTAATCAGGAATCTGGTTTATATGAGGACTTCCCTCATCCTCCCGTAGGATGAATGGAGCAGTCCCACCTGACCTCAGGGACAGGCTTAGACACCGCTATCATGGATCCTTTCTTTATGTAGTCAGTGTCAGCTGAGTGCTGTCAATGGGACACTCATGTGAAGGACAGCTGCTGCTTGTAAAATCTCCATTTTATTCTTTCCAGCCTCTATCTCAGCTCCGTCTTATGGAGTGAGCATTCCCAGTCTGCTTTCAGCCTTGCTGTCATTGAAAACTTGTGTTAAAGTCAGAGTTCATCACGTTCATGTCAGAAAGCACAGAACGCTGCTTTTTTGTTCAGCCTGGTGATGCTCACCTGGACAGGGCAGCTCTTCTGGCTGCTGCTGTACCTTTCCACACACACAGCAGCATGGGCTCATGCCCCCACTCTCTTCCCCACTGGCCGGCTAAGTAGAGCACAGCTTCCCCTGTCTCCTACTGCTCTAGGACCTCCACCACAGCTCCCTGCCCCAGCCCTCGGCCTGCAGATAACATTGACTAATTAGCCACAAGGATCACACTTAGAAGTGCTGTGATCCACTCAGTAAGTCTTCTCTTATCCAGATGTGTCACTAGTGGCAAATGGAACTTTTCTCCTACCACACACCAACAATCATCTTCATCTATAAGATGACTAAGGAAAATGCCTGCAATCAGCTTATGCAGAAAAAGACCCAGAGAATAACAGCAAAACTGGACCCAAAATCCATCTTTAATCATAAGAAACTAAACATGAAAATAATTCCACTGAAGCTTAAACAAGAAACACTCAGCATATTGAGTGACTTAAAGCAACTCTGAATGTATCCAAGGGATATGGTATTCAAAAAGCCAGAGGCTTCTTCAGTTATGCCCCATGTTCAGCTTCACATGCATGCACATGCAAACATATATATATATATATATATATATATACATATATATATATATATACACACTCACATACACACATGTACATACACACCCCTCAACAGATACACACATAACCATATATGTATACATTAACCCCATACACTCACACACACATCCCATACATAGTCTCTCACACACACTCATATACACATTAACCCCCATGCCCCCAAACATTCACACACACACACACACATTCACATATATAGTCTCTTAACAGACACACTCACTCACAGCTCCCCCCCAAACACATACCTTAGAAGGGACACGGAATATGTGGAACCTACTTAGTGAGTAGGGAGCAGCAGGAAGTAAGCACCTACCATGATGGCAATGTAGTGCCTGTCTGGGAGGGGAAGGGGGCCATCCATGCGCAGCATGTAGAACTGGCTCCGCAGGAAAGACTCCAGGTACTGCGTGTGCAAGCTCATCACCTGTGTGATGTTGTCCAGGCGACCAGACGTAGAGTACTCTTCCACGAGAAAGTTTGTCCGTTCGTCCACCGTGGTTGCTTGGACAACCTATTAACCAAGAAGCAGAGACTGCTGTGACTACTGTGATGTAAAGAGAGCTTTGCTTTCTGCGGACTCGGCCTCTACTGGAGAAATACATATTCATTTGATGCTAACAGACCCTGAAATTATGCAGCTGCTCATACTAGAAACAGAAATTTAAAAAGAGAAAGCACCATTCAGTTTTGGCTTTGGTACCACAATTTATTAAACAACAAATGGTAAGTTATCAAACATTAAACACGCAGCTATAAAGCTGAGGGAAGGAGCCTCCATCTGTCTTTGCAGGCAAGCAGACAGACTCCAGAGCCCATTGACTGGCCATTGTCACACAAATGTAGCAAGGCAAATCCAGCAGCATTTGGTCACATGCATTTGCAGCCTACTCTCATCAACTGACAAAGAAAATTACTTGCATTATTTTGGGCAAATATCTGATCCTTTGTTGTTTTTGCTAGTCAACATTTTTAACATCTTTATGAAATCTTTTTTAGAGATACAGGAACATATAATGACTTGCGGGAAAACATTTGTTGAAATTGAATACGGACACTAGATTCTATCACTGCTAGTTTAAGCCTAACATAGTAATTACTAAAAACAAGGCATGAAAATAGAACTTACATCCTCCATCTAGGGACCAAAGAACTTTCTCAAAATAGTGACAATGTACAGCCACACACTCCATGCCAGGTTGGTGTGGCAGTGTGAAGAGCTTGTTAATCTTGTGAAAAGATTCAGCTCTGTGGAAATGGAGGGACACCAAGGTGACCCCATCACTGGCTAAGTTCTCATTTGCATTTTAGATGTAAGATGAACGTGCTTCTCAGTTTTAGAGATAAGGAAGCAGATTTTGAATGTAACTCAACGTTGTGCATCTGCTTCACAGCAAAGGCTTTGCCTAGGTCTGTGAAGTCCAAAGTGATGGCCCTGAAAGACTCTGCTCTCTCCAGAGCTGGCTTCACAGTTCCTTTTACCCCTGGGGAAGTGCACGTTATGCAAAGGAGGTGTTTGTGGATAAATACTTCAATGGAGCATATCTGAAAGTGAAGCTGTGAAGAAACGCTAGTTACACGGCATAAATACAAAAGGCACCTCAGCTCGTTATGGAACCCCGGGTACTCTCATTTGCCGTTTCCCTGTTGGGACAACTAGAGGGACTGAGCTAATAGTTAAGAAATAATAGGCTCCAAACCCAAATATAATTAGAACTAGAATATACTATTTTTGATTTGCTTTCTCTATAAGTTTCTGAGTTCTCACAGGGTGTTTACAATATGTCACTAGACTCATATGCTAAGAATGCTCTGGGAGATCATGCGCATGCATCAGGCCACCATCTTACAGTGCAGCCCTGAGCTGTGCTCTGAGCTGTGCACGCAGGCACAAGCACAGCAGTGCCTCTTGTACAGAAGCAGCCCCCTCTGAGAGCTAGAGATGCAACACGGTCACTTTACTTTTTGATTCAATGAGAAGGTCACTGAAGCAGGAACAGGAAGTGAAGTGAAGGCACCACCCTAGACATCCACAAAGACAGCTGTACACACCGGGGAACAGCAGCTAGAAGACAACTGCATCCATGTGCACTGGGCACCCACAAGCAGACACGTCCTTAGCAGTGGTTCTCAGCCTGACGACAGCCGAGAGGCATCACAAAGACCCCGACCTCACTGTCATCACCCACAAAACTGGTGCAAACCTTATTCTGTGCCCCTGTAAATCTCTCTGCTTTGCACTTACCATTTTGTCACCAAACTCTCACCAAAGACACACAATTGTTAGAGAGTTTGTGGTATCCTGTCAATCAATCTTATAAATGCAAAAAAGAGTAACTACCAGTAATGAAGTCAATGCCTGTCTTTTAAGGCTACATTTCATTTCAAAATATCTTTCTATTCCAATTACATAAGTACTGTGAAATGCTGGTCTCTTTAAACATGAAAACTTTAAGATTTTCTTAGTGAATCTGAAAAAAACCCACATTTTTCTGACATGAATAACACATTAAAGAGCAAAACACATCTTCTACTTTTGCATGAAAACAAAGATGCAGTTTAAGTGAGTTTCAGACTAGACAATGTATTAAACACAACTTACTTCCTTCTCTGGAATAAAGGCACTTGGTCCTCTTGCTAGGGGCTGAGACACTCTGATTCTTTTATCCTGTTTGTAAAAGAAAAGTTCAATGTGTCATGATAACTTTCCCAGAAAATTTGATTGGTAGACAATTACAGCCAATGCAGTACAATAAATGAGTAAGTCAACAGAATTATGTAACCCCAAAGAAGTTTGGGGTCAGGCCAAAGAAAATCCAGAGCAGCACTGGTTGTGTAGATGTGAGATAAAAGGACAGACTTCTACCACAGTGCCGGAGGAGACTCAGTCATCAGAGATCATTTTACAGTTGAAAGCTATTAACCTCTACAATAAATTCATACCTGTCCTTACACTGCTACAGTAAAACACTGTTGAGGAATATTAATATTTTTGTTCTCACTTAAGTCTCTTTATGATTTATCATGAAGATTCTAATGAGTTTGCGCCCTTCTCCATGAGCTAGCCTGGGTGCAGAGAACAAAGAGGTCTCTTGAATTCCTTATCTACAACACTTGGGGGCAATGGCCATGTGATTGTCTACGATAAAGGTAACACTCTGAGTTAAGAATCAGCCCTCTGAAGTCACCACATAAAACTATGGGTGACAGCATAAAGGTTACAAAGACTTAGCAGGAATAATAAAGAATACAGGCCTTGTGCCTATTAGAAAAGTTTGTTGAGCTTTCAATGCCACAAACCCTCCTGAGGAAACTTGATGCTAAGAAAGAAACTCAGGTGGCTCCTTACCTGAAAGTAACAGAACCTCTTCTAAATGAGCCTACAGTAAGAGCCAGACAAATGGAAACTGACTGGTAGTCCATGGGTAGATACCTGGGTATAAACGCTCTGTCCTAACCGAATTAAGGCTAATTAGCATACATTAACAACTTCTCAGGACTATACATAAACATGATGCAATCAGAGAGCCAGGAGAAACAAAATGTCACTCAAATGCAGATGCAAGAGGAAAGAAAAGGAAAGCCCTGGGTTGGTATCAACAGAGAAACCAGTGGTGTTGCTATGGATTTCTGGAAAAAAGTAAAGCTTAAACAAGGTCATGTATATTCATTCTCTCCCTTCCTCCCTCCCCTTGTTAAGGGGTAACTTTAGTCTTTTTTGTTTCTTACAAATAAAAGAGCTTACCAAACACAAATAGTTATTTAAATCCTTTAAGTCCCTTACTTCATTAAGAAGCAGTTTTAAAACAAATTGGCAAAAGTAGGCAGTTGGGTATTCAACAGCGATTTCTTTGAGAGCCTAATTGGATATTGTGATAGGCCGAGGAGAGGAGTAAGAAAACAGACTTAGCCCCAACCCTTCTGAGTGTGGCACGCACTCTCCATCAACTGTCAGTGTTCTAGCAAAACGTATACGTCACATGACAACTGTAAGCTGCTTAAGTTTCCAAACAAGCGGCACTTGTAGATCACAAAGCAATGCCGTAAAGACATGGAGGATAGCACATGAACTGGATTAACTCAGAAGTTCTCATACTGGTATTTCTGTCTACACTGACTATAATCTAATTTGTCTAAAAAAGAATCCAAAACAGAAGATATATGTCCCCTAGCTTCCCTCTGCAAATGACGACAGATAAAATGTCAAGACACTGTGGTAGTGACACCTGTTTGAGACTAGCCTAGGTTATGTAGCCGTCTTGTCTCTAGAAACAACACAAAAGCCAATGCAGCCCACTGTCTGTAGACCTTCATGAACTAGCACGGGGAAGGCAACTCCCTGAATAGCTAGTGCTGGCAATAAACAAAGCACCTAAAGCTGAGATAAGGGAGAAAATCAAGTTTGAAGAGAAAAAAATGTAAGTATGGTGATAAATGAACACTGTAAAATAAGAAAATACAAAAAATTCAGAGAAATTCAGAGAAATATAGGGTACAAAAATACACATACCCTTACACAGAAGTATCTAAGGGGTTTCTGGAGACAGCATGAGGTACTACGGTTATAATGTATTTATAAAAATCAAGAGTTAATACATTAATCAACCTAATTTACCTTTAAATTTTTTAAACTTTTACTTTGCTTACAAAAGTACTTTCTGGAACAGGCAGCATTTAAATATAAGCTGTGTTTCCATTGTGATGTAACTACAAGATCCTGCATGCAGCTCAATACAGTATCATTTCTAACCTACTGCTAAGAAGGCAGACACACATGCAGTAACTACACCATTTGCCTCACACTGGCAGGCACACACAGCGGCGGCATCAGAGTGGTAGCAGCCATCACCAGCCTCACTGTTCCAGCTACATGCAGGGTGTGCACTTCACTCCTGAGTAACGCTGGCACCAACATCCTTATAGCGAGAGACCTGTGGCGTAGTTTCTGCTGCAAGATGAATTCCTGGGGTTTCGATTATAATTAATCTTAAAAGAGTTACATATTGCTACAGAAAATAAAGATGCCCATTTTTATCACCTGAGAAAATGCCCACATAGCACACTCATTTCAAAAGTAGAAATGTGCTTGGGTCCTCTTATTGTATGCTTATTTGAGTACCAAGTTCATAAAGAAAGATGAGGATCAGATCTGTGTTTGCAGTGCCACTCTGTAGGTAACACTGCATCTGGACCATAGAAATAGTAGAGATCTGGAGAGAGCCCATGAGAAAGGTGGTGTAGTCTTACCTGAAGGCACCGTCTTTTCAATAAATTGAATGGAGAGCTAACACCATTTTCTTTTTTCTTTTCTCAGATACACACATACATAAATACATACATATATGTGTATGTGTGTGTAGCTATTACACATATATATTATGTAACAATGTATACGTATGTAAATTTACCTACAGGTACATGTGTACTTTGTGTATAAGCACTGTTTTGCTCTAGCTGGCCTGGAACTCCACAATGAGGACAAGGTTAAACCTGCAGCAATCTGCCAGCCTCTGCTTCCTCTTAGACTACAGTTACAAGTGTGAGTCATCGTCCTCCCTCAGCTGTGCTCTCTAACTGGTACCGCTTTTTAAGTCACCACTCCGTCCAGCTTCTTCATGGGACAGCCTTCCTGCTTCTGCATGGGATAGCCTTCCTGCTTCTGCATGGGACAGCCTTCCTGCTTCTGCATGGGCCAGCCTCCCTGCTTCTGCATGGGCCAGCCTTCCTGCTTCTGCATGGGACAACCTTCCTGGGGTTTCTCTGCTGCAGCAAATGGCTGCTGTATACATTTATTTCTAAAAGGCTGAAAACCAATAGAAAAATGGCCAAGGCAGATCCTCAATTTCACTCAGCTCATTTTACTCTTAAAAAAAATTCTACTAGTCCCTTTTTTAAATCACTGTATGCTTTAAGGTAAGATCAAATATAAGAGAAATAAAAACCAAAATGGCCAAGATCTGCTTTCAACTATACACTAGAGTTCTAGTCAACGTTTCACTTTTCCTTGGCTTTTTCTTGGTTATCCGAAATACCAAAAACCAGCTTCCTACTTCATTCTTTAGGCTAACCATTCTAAAAGCCCAGCCTTGGCTGCTCATATGATAGGCACTGGCCACATTTAGTTAAATTTAAATAAGTTTAAAGCAGTTTTCATCTACACTGGTCACACTTCTAGCGCCTGACAGGCACACCTCACAAAGTTGCCAGGCTAGCAGTTCTGGACTCAGAGCGGAGGACCAGCTAGCACGCTCTCCCCTCTCCCTCCGCTCTGAGGATGAGTCTCGATTCTGAGAGTGTGCTGAACACTACTGCTCCTCTTTTAAGATCAGCACACATGGGATCTCCCTTTAACTAGCATGTGCTATCAAACTGTGAGTGAGCAGCAGGACAATGGCAGCCGTGTGAGCTGAGTCCTGAGAAACTGAAACTCCACGCCTCCAGCACAGCCAAGCTACCATCTACCACCAGACTCTCTTACAAGCAATCTTACCTGAGGCCTTCCCGTAGCCCGTTGTGTTCCCACTAGCTCTCAGCTCTCCTCACTCAGCTTCCACATGAACTCCACGGCCCACCAGGACACCTTTTCTAGATGCCCCTCACATTTCCTTCACCACAAAGAATTCTCTCAAGTGAACACTCTCTTCCATGGCTTTCACTATCACACAAACAAATGCGACCATAACCTTTAACATTGGAGGATTGGGGGAGCTCAATGACAGAGACTTTAAAGGAAAAAGAACAAAAGACGTCACTCTGTATCTTCTCTAAGTGAGGAGTAAGTTCTCTGAAGTCCTTAAATAGGCACTGGGGCATCCTGGGACATTGTCAGATACGTTCAGTTTTTCATACTACAAAATGATTTTGTCATTTAGTAAGTCCATTCTGAAATTGCATGACTGACTGAGTGACAAAGAAAAAACTCAATGTTTTACCTGAGTTTACAATTTTCTGTTTCATAGCTGTCTTTGATCACATGAGGCCCTGAGCTGTAGGCTAGACACATGTAAAACTCACATATTGAAAGTCATCTTTATTTACAAAGACTTAATACTGGTAGGTGTTAAGGGCACCACAGCAGCGGTGGCCCTGCTCTCACTCAGAGGGCTGCACTTCATGCAGTGTCAGTCCTCTAAATGCCTCTCAGTCATCCGTTTTTGCTCATGCTAAGGAAGATGTCAGCTCTCGGCTGTAGCTCCTGCCCTTCTTGAGAGGCCCTGGCATCACTTCCGGCTGACATACAAAGCTTGGTAGAAAACGAGGCACCGTAGTTTCCTTCTGCCCATTTTCTCCCATGGGAGAAAACAAAGCTACATGAAAACTTGGGTCATTCTATATTAAAGGGAAAATAACCTGCGGCTGTCCTAAATTCAAACGTTTATTACATTTATCTATTTATTCATACGTATGACAGGGGTATACACGCCATGGTACATATGCAGAGACCAGAGGATGACACTTGGGGGTCAGTTCTCTCCCCCACCATGTGAGACCCTGGATGAGACGCAGGTTGTTGGGCTTGGTAGAAGAACTTTACCAGCTGAGCCATCTCATGGGCCCAGTTACATTAATTTTGAGGACAAAACTGCCCTGGGTCCTTTTATTTAACTATCTGTGATTAAGTTAATGATTTTTTTCTTTTTTTTCTTTTTCTTTTGGTTTTTCGAGACAGGGTTTCTTTGGAGCCTGTCCCGGAACTAGCTCTTGTAGACCATGCTGGTCTCGAACTCACAAAGATCCGCCTGCCTCTACCTCCCGAGTGCTGGGATTAAAGGCGTGCGCTACCACCGCCCGGCTATGATTTACTCTTGAACTTGAAAGCCTTTTATCATATTAGTGAACTGCACCATGGCACTCACATCAAGAATCTGGTTTAGCTTTTGTGAAAGTCACAGGAAGCAAACAGCCTAGAATTTTTCTAAGCTGCTCTGTCCATCATGGTGGCCATTAGCTTCATAGGCTGTTGGAATTTAAGTTGATTATTATTAAGTAGCAGATTTAAAGCCTCAACTGCCTGCCTATGTGCTCAAGATTCAAGAGCAGCACAGCAAGTGGGTCCCAAGAATGTGTACAAGTACAGGAGAAAAACAAGATGTAACTGGGAAAAAAATGTAAAACCAAGAAATTAACTATCTAGAAAAGCTGGAAGATACCATTTCTCAGTCCTCATTCATTAATAACTTTGAAACCACTAAAAATAAAGAGAAATTATCTATAATGCTGATTCCAGTGTTGGAAAACAAAAGGGAGTATAAGGGTATATAAAGTGCTTAAAATAGAATCTAACTTGTGGCTTGTTTTCAAATATTTATTTCAAATATTCAAATATGACAACAGTCAAAATGTTCTTATTTTATCTATTAGATTCAACCATCTCAATCAAGAAAGCATTGGCCATAAAATGGGAGCTATACTTTATGCCTGTCAGTCCTACATGCTTTGAAGGGCATTACCAGGGCTGCCATCTCAACAGTGCTGCCAGCAGGTATGGTCCCTTCTGGACAGTGCAAGCAGAGAGGATCTACTAGACAGAAATTAGCTGAAATTATGTCTATTAAGCAATTACCTGTTGGCAAACAAAACCTTGAAAGGATGAAGTTGAGATATATTTAGAAAATTAGCTATTTTGACACTTAAGAGCTAAGCACTTTACTAGATCACTTTATATAAATTAATCCTAATAGAAAATTAAGACACTTGCAAGTCTGGGACTCTAAAAATCATGAGTCTTTAAAATTACTCAGCAAATTACTTATCTATAGGCGGATAGGCTCATTTGTTTCCTGGCCACCCAGAAGCAAATAATTACACAGAAACTACATTAATTACCACATTGTTTAGCCAATAGCTTAGGCATATTTCCAGCTAACTCTTAAATATTAAGTTAACCCATTCCTATTATTTTATATTTTACCATGAGGTTCATCATTTACCAGAAAGGTTCAGGAGCATCTATCTCCTTTGGCAGCTACATGGCATCTCCCAGACTCTGTCTTCTTTCTCCGAGCATTCAGTTTAGTTTTCTTCACCTAGCTCTACTCTACACTATCACAGGCCAAGACAGAGTCTTTATTCATTAACCAATAAAAGCAACACATATACAGAAAAACTTCCCACACCATTTCCCCTTTTCTGTTCAAATAAACAGGAAGGTTTTAACTTTAACATAGCAAGATTACATACAACAAAACAGTTATCAAGCAAGAATTATATTATTTAGTCCATTTACATTTGGTAAATTAAGGAAAATATCATTTATCCTATCTTTGTGAGTTGAAAGTTTATCATAAGTAAGGAAAAGTATAACTATACCTATCTATTCTTCAACTCCAACAATGACTCCAAAAGAATATAATATTACATAAGTAAACAGGAATTGTATTGTAAGCAACTTGCAAAACTCTAGAATTGACAGAGACATCTTGTTGCCTGGACAGTCACCCAAAGTTCTTCTGTAACACTGGCCACCCATCTTCAGCCCACAAGCCCATAGTATCTGGCAGACTTTTCCATGAAGCAAGAAATCTGAAGATCTCTCATGTCTTGTACTGGCAAAGTTCATCGGTCACTTTGTCCTGTGTCCTGCAGAATGTCTGGCAGTGACTTTTATGAAGCAGGAACCCTAAAAGACCATCTCACCTTTAGGCAAGCTCAGCAGTCATTTTTCTGTGGTTCCTGCATATCCAGTTCATATAGTATACCATCAAGTGTCCAAGCAAGAACAGTTTCTTGTCCAAATGGCTAACAAACTCCATAAGGAGACTCTTCGATGTCCATCTTTCTCTTAAAATAATTGGTGCTACTAGAAGTAGAGATGTCTCACTGTCATGAAAAGTCCTAAGTTCTTAAAATATTTTGAATGCCATATTCTGTTAGTCTTTGAAAGGTTTGAAGAATACCTATTCATCTGAAATATATCTCTAGATATATAATCGAAAAAACCTAACTAAAATGACTACAAGCTTGACTATTATGACTATCTATTAAACTGTATTTCTTAATTATACATTACATTTTTAAGTGAGCTGCACAAGCACAATCCCTTAATCACGAGCAGAAATATACATATAACAAAATTGATGTTAAATTTGTATCAATAAACCAGGATCCATATCAATGCAAAGTTTTCATCTCTATAGCATATCCCCTTTAAATGTAAAGAAACATTTATAAATAACCATTTAGAGAATTTGGGTGTTATTCTCTAGACTACTTCCTGCTAACTGGGATGCTGTCAATCAGGTCTTTCATGGGGGTATCCTGTGTTGTGACAGGTCCATCTCAGCCAGCAGTCTTGAAGCTGTCATGGATATTGGACCATCTGGTACATTGCTTCAGGGGTCTTGTTTGATCAAACCACAATAGCTGGTAAGGAATCCACAGCTTTCTATCCTCTGTGGAAACCAAAACAGAACCTCTTTTCCACAGCAATGTATCTTTAGACTCAAATTTTGAAGTCCAGATACCTTTAAAATATAAATGTTGGTTTAGTTTAGCAGCCTGTACAATGAAATGTCTCTCTGTACTTAGCTCATTTACAGTCAAAAATTTAAAGAAAACACAAAAATATACATAATAAATACCAGATTCTCTGTGTATTTTCCATCTTTACATTGCTTATTTTTTATTCCTCTAATCTATACTGTCTGTACTCTTTTATATATTACTTTTACTGTCTCTTTGAAGATATTTTCTTTTTATAACTGTCTATACTTTTTCCTTTCTCTCCCAAGGCTATGTACATTTATAAACACATTGTGAGATGTTCAGAGGTTTATCTCTGTCTGAGTCTGTCTTTATTGAGCATCTGTAATCATTTTCTGACCAGGAGTGCTTTAAAACCAGTAAACAGCTTGGTTGCAATGGCACCGGATGCTGGCTCTGCTTCTCTCAGCCTTCCAATATGGTAGAGGTATGTTTACCACAAGCTCTGGGACCACCGGGTGGGAGCTGTGTTCACCACCTCAGCTCTGGTAAGCAGCTGGTCCATGCTGCCACCAAATAACTTGCAGCATGCTGCCCACAAACCCCATTCAAGTACTCAGCCTCCTGAAAGAACCAGAGATTTTTTTTATGTAGCAAGCATAAACCAGGAAGCCTTCTTAAAGGAACCAGGCAGTTTTTGCTGTTACTGTTGAGTCAGGAAGCCTTCTCTTGAAGGGATCGTGCCTCTGCTTGCTTTTAGCAAACGGAGGCCACCTAAGAAAATGCTGCTACCATGAAGTTGTGCTTAACTCTGTTTTTTTTTTTTTGGTGTGTATGTGTGTGTGTGTGTGTCTGTCTGTCTGTCTGTCTGTCTGTCTGTCTAGAATTCCTTTCCAAGCTCTCTCAGGTTTTATGTAGTCAACCCACAGTGGTGTGCCATTTTGTAGGTAAAGGCCGCTTGTTCAATTTCTGGCCACACAGACCAGAAATACTGACACAGTAACTATATTAATTACAATTACTGTTTGGCCTACTAGCTCAGGCTTCTTATTAACTAACTCTTACATCTTGAATTATTCCATTTATTATTTTGTATTTTACCACTAGTTTCGTGGTTTACTGGTAAGGTTCCTGGGTATCTGTCTCCTTTGGCGGATACATGGTGACTCCCTAACTCTACCTTCTTTCCTTCTCTATCTGCTTGGAATTCCCATCTTACTCTATTCTGCCCTGCTACAGGACAAAGCAGTTTTATTCATTAACCAATAAAAGGAACACATATACAGATGGACACACCACTTGCCCCTGCCAAGGAGAATTAATTGCTACATTCTAAGATGCTAATATATTTAAATGATTAAATTTAATGTTTTTATTTATCTTTTCTTCAGTTTGTGTCATTAGAAAATACAAAACTATGCACATACACCTACTCATGTAAAGCTGTTCCTGCAATTACTCCAGAAAGATTATGAATAGCACATGTATGATTAATTTTATAAAGACTCTATATGTCTTTATAAGTACCATCTGCTTAATGTATAAAACTATTCTGGCAAAGTGAAATCTAACCCCACAGCTTTCAAAGATAGCCTCAGATGTCAGTTTAACAGTTTCAACATTTTTAATGTACAACAACAACAAAAACATCTTAATGACTACACGTACCCTAAACAACCTTTTCTGTGAATACGGGAAATCTGGTTGTTGCTGAAGATGCAAGCAGTGCATTTCAGTTGTTTTCTGTCCTCACACTGATCATAGGTACTCCATTTTAGCAGGATCACTGAAGAGGGACCAGGGCTAGACCACAGTCACAGTGAGGCAAGAAACAAGGTTTTCTGTTTGAAAACCTTGGTTGGAGATTTCAGCTATGTGACATTTGCACAGATAATAATGACATTGTATATTTCAAAAGGAATGGTCATAGAGAAAGAAACACAGAAAAACTGCTTTAGTTGACGTAGTGGTTAAAGCCCTTGGCACAAAAGTGCCATTCCCTACTTTGAGTGTATAACTGCTCCTACTATTTTGAGAAGAAAAATATTTAGACTTTTAAAAAGTCACACCCCTCCCAGGCTTGATTAAAATGTGTATTTGTATTTACAATACTATAATGTCTAAGATCTATAGTCACTTAGTGAGAAAGATCTGGAACGAGGACACTAACAGTACAAAAATCTTTTATACATGCCCCCACTCCTCTTATTCTGTGCTAGATTTCAGGGATGTGCAGAGCATCAGGAGCTGGCCTGCACACTGTGCTGTGTGGAAGTTCACAAACACCCTAATGAGCACCCAAGCTCCCCTCACTGTGGGAATCTATCTTGTTCTAGAAAACCTTGTAAGTGTACCACTTGTAATTGAGCTACAGAAGTGTGGTGGTTTGAATAAAAATAATCTTCAAAGGCTCGTATATTTGAATGAGCAATAGAATATTAACCAAGACAGAAATTGGTACCAGGGAGCAGGGTATTGCTGTGGCAAGCCTGACCACATTCTTGTTGGCAGAATGTAGTCTTTGGGACTCTGAATTATGAAAGCAGTTGAATGAATGCTTTCAGCAGGGATTAATGGGCCATACTAGTAGGAGCATGGAAGACAGCACTGAGGACAATTTGAACTGTGGGGGCCCAGCTTAAAAAGTTACAGAATAGGGATTGGAGAAATAGTTCAGACGTTAAGGGCACTGGCTGCTCTCCCAGAGGTCATAGGTTCAAGTCTCAGAAACCACATGGTAGCTTACAACTATCTATAATGAGATCTTAGTCATGAGGAAATGGCACTACTTACAGAGTCTGGTGTACAGGCATACATGCAGGCAGAACACTGTATAAATATTATAAATATCATATTTTTTAAAAAAGAAGTTACAGAGTAAAAGAATATTAATAAGTGGTCTAGAGACAATGTGAAATTTTGAAGAAAAATGTGACTCCTTTCTGATATTGTCCAAAAAGTCTGCCTGAAGTTAAATTGAAGAGTGTTGGACTAATAATGGCACTGACAAAGATTTCAGACAGCCTAGTACTGACTCTGTCATGCAGATCTATAGTGAAAAAGGAGCAGACTGAGCAAGGAGAAATACAAAATGTAAAGTTTGAGAAGAAAAAGGAGCACCAGAAATTAGAATGGAGCTAAATGTTATGGTCAAGGAGATAAAAAAAGTTTAAAGAAAAGTCTAATGTTAATGGAATAAAGGGACTGATAGCCTCAGGGCAAGTCCCTATCCAGCTAAGCTTTCAACTTGTAAAAAGGAATTAAAGAAAAGTTTAAGCAGTGAAGGAAACCATTGAAAACAGAAAGCTGATGAAAACTGTATTTAAATGAGGGGTCCAATTTCAGCAAGCTGCATGGTTCTGGCTTAAAGTCAAGGATATAAGAAAGGGGTTGTGGGATGTCCCCCCACAGCTAAGGAAAGCCACCAAGGGCAGGCATGGACACCCAGGGAGGCCACTGAGGGAAGTTGTGAAGGTAAAACCAGGATTTTGTTGGAAACCCCAAGATGTTGGAGATGCCAGAGTCATGGGCTACCCACCAATGAGAGCTGCTAACAGGGTGTCGAACCAGCTCAAAAAGAGAAAGAAGAGTGTTACATCTAACAGAGCTGAAAGCTGTTGGAGATCTGGAGTGCTTTGACATCAGACACGAGATGTGGAGTCTGGAGTTTGCAGAGCTGGTTTCCAGTTCTGTTTTGGTCCAATATTTCCTCACTATACTATTTGTGGAATGGTAATGTACATTCTGTGCCACTGCATGTTTGAAGTTTGTGACATATTTTTTATTCTGGTTTTACAGGGGGTTACAATTAAGAGACTGTCAGAGTCTCAGGACAGACTTTGGACTTTTAAACAGTGTTAAGGCTGTTATAGTCTTTTACAGTTGGACTGGATGCATCTTCACATTATAATATGGCTACAAGCCTATGGGGCCAGGGAGTAAAATGGAGTGGTTTGAAGAAGAATAGCCCCCATAGGCTTATATTCGAATGCTTAGGTATCAGGGAGTGGCACTATTTAGAATTAGGAGGGCTGGCCTTGTTAGAGAAAGTGTGTGACTGGGTTAGGCTTTGAGGTTTTAGAAACCCAAGCCAAAACCAGTAGCTCTCTCTCTTCCTGCTTCCTGGAGATTTTGACATAGAGTTCTTGGTTCCCGCTCCAGCAACATGGGTGCTACCATGTTCCACCATGCTAATGGACTAAACCTCTGAAACTAACTGTAAGCCAGCTCCAATTAAATGCTTTCCTTTATAAGAGTTGCCTTGGTTATGCTGTCTCTTCACAGAATAGAACACTGACTAAGATAGGAGCTGAGACTATCAAGTCTTCTCTGGCCATGTTTCAGATTCCAGGGCTATGAAAGCAGTATCACAAAGATCCTGTTACATGACAAAATTGAGCCTGCTTTAACAGTGCATACAGATTTCCATTCTTAAGTGGAAATCTTAAAACATCTGTACTCAAAAATCCTGCATTCACCAACTGTACCACAATTTCTTTACCTTCCCCTCCCTGAGCCACCAGTCCCCTTGCAGGCTACAACAGTACCCTGCTTATACTTATCTCTAAGCACGGGCACATGACAGAGATTAGTGAACTCTTTGTAGTGAATTAGTTCAAAGAGCCCTAACAGTCTTCATGTCAGGACTAAAGAATCAAAACACAGACCCAGAGCAAAGTGAAGCTACTAATAAACTATGTACACTGAAGTGAGCTGCAGCTAAATGAGTTCTCCCCAACCTAGCAACACCAGCCCTTACCTTTCACTCACTAGACAACGCAGAACTGGGAGTGTGGTGATACACACCTGTAATCCCACCTCTCCGAGACTGAGCAAAAGGACTCCAAGTTCAAGGCCCAGAGTCAGTAATAGGATGCCCTTAACTGACCAATGGTTCTGCTTAAAAATGGAATGCAGTTACTAGATACTGTACTTGAATTTAGCTAACAATATTCATTAATTTCATTAAGAACAATTCTGGTTTCTACCCTTAGCCTTTCATACAGTATTTACTAAATGACACAAGATATTTAACACTTTTTAAAAATATAGACTCTATAGGACAGAAGACTTTGCCCAACTGGAGGCTAACATTAAGTATCTGAGCAGCAGGGGAGGGGTGGTGCTGGGAGGAGAGGAGGGAGGGGAAACCACAGGTGGGATGTAAAATAAATAAATAAATATATTTATATAAAAATGTATCTGTGCATATTTGAGGTAAGTAAGGTGAGGCTAAGTAGGGTGTGTATTCAACATACTTCTGATGTAAAGAATTTGCAACTTACAAATGCAACTTCTTAAAAGTCAAGAAAATGCCTAGATATGGACTGTCTTGGGGTTCCTACTGCTGTGGAAAGACGCCCTGACCATGACAAACATTTAACTGGGGCTGGCTTACAGTTTCAGAGGTTTTTAGTCCATTATTATGATGGTGGGAAGCATGGCCGTGTGCAGGCAGACATGGTGCTGGAGGAGCTGAAAGTTCTGTGTATCTGAATTGGCAGAGAAAGAGAGCCACATTGGGCCTGGCTTAAGCATCTGAGACCTCAAGGCCTGTCCCCTGTGGCATACTTCCTCCAACAAGGTCACTTACACCTACTCCAGCAAGTCCACACTTCCTAATAGTGCCCTTCCCTATAGGCCTATGGGGGCCATTTTTTTTCAAACCACCATGTTGACTATGGATCACAAGCTTCTAAACAGACTGCCTGAAGGTATCTAAATCCTGTACCTCCAGAGTGGGAAAAAAAAAAAAAACATTCAGTGGTAAAAATATGAGCATTGCACTATTTAGTTACTGAGAGCAGAGCTAATCCCAGAAACCCACTCAAGGCGAGGAGTGGGACTTCCTTCACTTCACCGGAGAGGTGACTTCCTTCACACCTTCTGTGAGAGGTCACAGGGCAGCACCATGTCAACCACATGTTCTGTACACTAGAGATGTTGAGCGGATTTCAGTCAGGGGGTGCTGCTGATGGTCTCTGTCCCCTTAATCCACTCGTTACTGTTCACCCGCTCTTCCTTTCAGACCCTTCTTAAACACCAGCTCTGTGGGTCTTGCTCCCTCCTCTTGCTAACTTTTCTATAAATTCAAATATATTCTGAAGATTCACAGTTGTACTGTTTCCCTTCCTCAGAGATATTAAGGCAAACCACAATCTTGTCACTTCTTTACAACTCCACAGGACCCACATCAGCAACTCCAGTATCACAGCACAATGAAGGAAGTAAAAGTTCCTCACAGATTTACTGGGTTTGAATTAAGGAGTGGGTGGTGGCCAGCCCGAGGCTCTTCCAGCCTCCTTCTCTTCCTTGCACTTTGTAAGAGCATGTTTTATCTGAGGAAGCTGACATTCTAGAAACATCAGTTGCTTAAACTAATAAATTAAGTGCAGAGCTGTGCATCAATCCACTAGTCTCCATGTATCATTTGGATCCTCATTCACTTGTTTTCTTACATTAAAACAAACAGGATCTACAATTTGCCATAATTGCCCTAAGTTCTTAGAGACCAGTAATAAATAGTTTGCATGCTGTGACACCATTGGGCAGAAAAACCTCCTTTTAAGCCTTTATGTATTCAGAGATGAAAGGTACGAAGAAGATACTTGCTGAACATACTATTAAAATTTTTGGCTACAGTTCAAGGAAATAAGGAGCGAACTACAGGTCTCTGTACCAGAGACAATACAAGCCCATAAGAGCCACCTAACTCAGTGTTTCCCTACCTACAGACAATGCACATTCCTACCCCTAATTATAAGGTCCAGTTCCACAGAAGTAATGGGAAGGCCTGCTTTTCTACAAAAACATTTAGGCTTCTAGACTGCGTAACAAGAACCTTACCTTAAATCCCAGAAAGATTTCCCTATTAAAATCACATCCTAATTAGATTAAGAGGATTTAAAATTGGGAGTTCTAGAAAGTAAAATTCCCATAACTGAAGATTTAGCAATGGAGCACTCCAGTATTCAGGCGCTAACTAGTCCTTCTGGAGAAACATAGGAACAAAGGCAGTAGTAGTCTCGGTACCAGGGAGACGGGGCTACATATCGAGTGTCTATGCAGCAGTTTGCCAAGACAAAGTCAAAGAGCTTTCATTACTCTAGTGGGAACAGGACAATTTCCAGGTCTTTATTTATTTTTAATGACACAGACCACTTGCTTGACTTAAAAAATCAAGGTACTAAACTAAGCACGTTTGATCCCCCACAGATTCACAAAGTGTTAGCATTTAGCTAACGAAAAGCAGTCGTTCTTTATACACAGAGTCCTCAGAAGCAGCAAGGACTCATGTTCACTCAAACTGAAAAAGTCGCTTTCACACGGCGCCCCGGGAACGCAGCTACACAAGCTAAAATGCCTGACTTTACATCAATTGTGTTAAGCGCTGGCTTTAAGAAAAACTTTAAAAGAACAGAAAATTCTACTCCTAGTTTGAAGGAAACATCTCTTAATTTTTACCTGGAATAGAAATAGAACTGGCCTATATAGTAAAACCCCACGGTCTTCACCTCTGTTCAAGTTTGTCAGTTCCACTGACTGTGAACTACAAGATTATGCCTCAATATATGTGAGTAAATTTACAATGCATTGTAACCTGAATTAAACCCATACCTGGACCCAGGGAGATGACATAGCAGAAGGTGCTTGCTGCCAAACCTGATGGCCTGAGTTCAAGTTTGAGCCCAGATAACACGATCACAGGAGAACTGACTTCTGCAAGTTGTCCTCTGACCTCCACACATGCACTGTGCCATGCACGCGAGCATGCACACGCACACACACTAAAATAAGCACCTTTTTAAAAAATTGCTCAGAACCTTTTAGATATCAGCACTTCTTTATTTTTTAAAAAATATGAATCTCAAACCTTTTTTCTTCAGTTATCATATCAATAACTACATTAGAAACCAGATCAAAGAAAACTTGAAAAGCATCTAATTCATTAATTCACTGAAAAATAAGAATAGAGGCTAATGGCACAGCTCTGTGGGAGAGGATGTAGTTAGTATCTGCCAGGCTCTGGAGTCAAGCTCCAGCAACCCTTATCTACCTAAAAAGAAACAGTGAAAATAAGAAAAATAGACCCATTACATATCAACAAAAGGAATTGTTTGGAAACTATAATATAGAAAAAAATGAAGTGTTTGTCTTATATCTGCACAAATATTTGACTTAATTAAGCACAGCTGATTCCCACGTATAGGCCAGCATTTCATCTGTTGTTATAGGTCATGGTGACTGAAAAACACAAAGAGAATCTGGGCTCAGAAATATGTGTCTAGGAGGCAGAACAATCTTACATTTATATTTATTTACATGCATGGGGTGTGCATGAGCATGTGTGCATATGTGTGTGTGCAAGTGTGTGTGGAGGCCAAACGTTAACCTTGGATGCCTTTCCCAGGTGTGGTTCACCTTGTATTTGGAGGCAGGGTCTGTCACTGTCCTGGAACTTGCCAAGTGTGACAGACTAGCCAATGAGCCCCAGGCTTCCCCTGCCTCCCCAGTGCTGAGACTACTAATGTACATGCATCATGCCCAGGTTCTGAGGTGGGTTCTGGGGACTAAACTCAGCACCATATTAAGTTATCTCTCCAACCAAGAATATCTTAGTGGCCCTCTAAACATAGCATTAGCCATTCTTTTATCATACTCTCAAGTTTCACGACAGAGCTTCTGGAGAAGCACGTTGCCATGTAAAATCTGAAATTGTATCAAACTTCTTATGCAGTTACATTAAAATCCACTGGTTCACCAGGTAGTTTGACTTGTTTTACCCGGGCTTGATTTCATAATACTAATCTCTCATCATGTATAAAATATTGGTTCAGAGCATTCCAAGTTGCAGATGTTGATAGGTTTAATACAGTATTAAAAATAAAATTTGTTACCATAATATCATATCTGGTGAGTCTTTAATTGTCAAGGTAGTCAAGCTCATGGCAAGATATGCATTTCTTCCCAAGGCTTTGTCACCAGCAGGAAATCCTGCTGGATGTTTTCCTTTAAGTGAGAGTCTGACTTTGTTCAGTTTTTGTGAAGCTGTATGCCAAAATACCCAAGTCCAAATGGCCACAATGATGGTGCCCAGCAGTTTACAGAAGTGGCTCACACTCCATCACAGGGCTGCTTTTGCTGGACAAGCAGGAGAGCACTATGCATTTCCTCCATTTTGAAACACAAATTACTGAATCATTCACCAGTGAAGAGTTGACTGAACACGGCATGTTTTCTGTTGCACCAAGGGCTTTCTTGAGTAAACAGCATCTCATGAGCACGTAGCAGTGAGGAACACAGTAGTCACGGCAAGGGCGATGCATTCCAGTCTGTCATCTATTGGAGACCTGGCCCATGCCCTTTCCTGGGCTCTCCTCCCACATGTGTCCTGGAGTTGGTCTTTTCATGGTGACCCACATTTCCCACATGTCCATTTCCTGCAGTCTTAGAAGTTTTCATACTCTTTGCTTACTTTCTCTAGAGCCTCTACTGTTTCTATGAGGCCTGAGAGTCTACCTTTGTTAGATTCATTCTTCTTGTATGGCTTTCTCTTGAGTTTTCTTGTGATTATTGGGTTTTTCAATTCCATTTCAATTTCAGCTTGAGTCATCTCTTATGCTTCTATCTCTTTACTGAATTTGTTTCCAAATCCTGGATTGTTTTCTTGTTCCCAGCAGCCTTATGTCTGTATTTTCTGGATTGTTTT
>JAQHUG010000110.1:3749062-3766838 GCA_028555095.1 Dicrostonyx torquatus
TTGTTCCCAGCAGCCTTATGTCTGTATTTTCTGGTACATCACTCAGAAATTTATTCTCTTTATGTTCCTTTTCTTTAAATTCACTGTCTTGTTTCTTTGTGTCTTCTTTAAACTTTTCTTTGAATCCTTTGATGAAAATCATGACTGTTCTTTTAAATTCTGTGTTCTGGGGTTCATCTAAGTCATTCTCACTGGTGAACAAGTCCATAATCTGGAGGATTTTGAAGGGGAGGTACTGCCTTGATCTTTCATCTTATTTGCATTTTTGTGGCAGAGATCTGGACACGTGGACCTCTTTTGTTAGTTCTGTGTCTGATATGGACAGAGTAGGTTGACGCAGCAGAAGACAGGATGCTGCCAGCTGGGTTCCAGCTGAAGGTTAGATATGGAATTAAGTAAAGAGAACATAGGGGATGGGGATGTCGTGGAGGATGTGCATCCTGGCCTCAGCCTGGGTTTGGAGATCTTGGGGGTGGGGGGATGCAGCTTTAGAATGGAGGATGAGGTAGACTCACCCACCCAGACTTTGGTGCAGGATATACAGAACCTGGCTGAACAGAGATTTAACTATGGCACCTGAGGGACCTGCAGATTGGAGGTGGGCGGGGCATGTCCTGGCAAATTGGGAGCTGTACAGGCAGGAGTGGCCAGACTAGACCAGGTTATTGGATGTGGAACCTGGGTCAGACCTTTGGGATTGGTGAGGGTGCATAGAAGGGAGTATCAGGTAAACTCACTGGGTTAGAGCCTGGGAAAGGATTTTCACATGATGCATTCTGATCTGTGCGTAAGGTGCCAGACAAGGTCCACAGAAAACATTTTGACAACCACTGACTGAAATGAACACTGCCAGTACAGCTCATTTCCTTTCCTAAAATACACATTTGTTAAAACTCCTTAAGTCACGTGGAAAAAAGAAAACAAATTAACAAATGAAAAACTACCCACAACAAACCACTCAAAACTAAACATTCATATTAAAACCAAGTACGAAGAAACTTAAGAGCAATGAATATTTATTGCTCTTATATCAAAGTCTTAGATTTCCTAATGAAGTATTAATTTCCTTTTGTAAAATTAAACTTTAAAACAATTTAAAAACATGAGTGGCAAGAAAACCCTGTAAAAGTGCAACAAGGAAGGGGTATCGGGCCCTGCACACAGTCTCTCTCCATTCAATATACTGTTGGTATGCAGCCTTTATTATTTGGAAGTATGTTTCATTAATTCCTAAAGTCTCCAGGACTTTTTTCATGAAAGCATACTGAATTTTGTCAAATGTCTTTCCAGCATCAATCTAGTCGATTGTGCTGGCAATTTTTTTTGTCAACTTGACACAGGCTGGAGTCATCTGACAGTAGAAAGCATCAATAGAGAAAACGCCTCCATAAGACTGAGCAGTAGACAAGTCTGTCAGGCATTTTCTTAAGTAGTGATTGACGGCAGTGGGGTATGGGGGTGTGTGCAGGTCACTGTGGGCTGAGTGGGTAGGTGGTCCTGGGTTCTATAAGAAACCAGGCTGAACAAGACATGGAGAGCAAGCCAGTAGTAAGCAGCCCCTCTCCATGGCCTCTGCGTCAGCTTTACCCTCCACGTTCCCGTCCTGACTTTCTTCAATGACCGATGACAATACTGAAGTATAAGCCAAACACACCCTTTCCTCCACATCTTGCTTTTTGGTCATAGTTCTTCATCTCAGCAAACCCTATGGCTATGTTGTTTCTGTGTTTACACTTTTTCCATAATGGTTTGTTATGTTTACTGATTTATTATATATGCTGAACCAACTTTGCCTTTCTGGTTCCTGTCTTGACTTCCTCACAATGATGGACAGTAACCCGGAACTGCGAGCTTAGGTCAACCCTCTCTACCCTAGCTGTTTCTGTCGGGTGTTTTATCTCAGCAACAGGTACGTGAATCAAGATGACAGCTTAAAGGAGAACAGATTTGTTCTGATGGCCCAGTCCTTCATGGTGGAGAAGGTGTATTAGAGCATTTACATCATTGTGGCAGATCAAGGGGCCAGGACAAGATATCGCCCAGAGAAATACTCCTAGTGATCTGCTTCCTCTAACTAGGCCCAACCTCATACCTTTTTTTACCAACTTCAAATAATGCCATCTTATTAATCCACTGGGAGTTAATCCACTCATTAGCCTACAGTCTTCAAGACCTGTCTCTGGACATGCCTATGAAGACACACCCAGAAGTGTGCTACTCTGATCTTCTAGACCACCCAAGCTGACAGTCAAGACTAACCACCACAATATTATCACCTAAATATTGTGAATCTTCATCCTGAAAACTCCTCAGTGTAGCCTTTGACAGCAAGGGTGAAGAGCAATCATGGTATGATTATGATTATCTTCTATAGTCACGACTTACATTAGGAGTTTGCTGTTCTCTTCTCCCACTGTTCACAGCTGGCCATTTCAGCTTTCCATCCTGTACCATTCTGTGCTGATTAATGCAAACAGGCTGTATTCTCCCTAGCCTGTACTTACTGCTGTAATGTTGGTGTACTAAACCCACAGTTACTTTTACTTAACTCAAAATAAATAAGATCATTCGTATGATCTATGCATTATTAAACTTAAAGCACTAAAAGACCATCTACTAGGAACTGGAGAACTAATCTAAAAAGAACACCACACACTTTCAAATAAATCCACCAGCCGATCAGTATATGCTAATCAAATTCTCCCGTTAGTTTATATAATCATGTTTTAACAACACACAAACATAAAGTACAGACATATACAAAGTCTTAACGCTCCTGAAAGGGGCTCCGACTACTTGATGACTGACACAGGTGCAAACAAGAGCAGAGTGCTATGTGACTGAACGTGGGTGAAAGCTGCACTGTAGCAAGAACTGCAAGGCCTGAGCTCTTGACCCCTTTAATCACTGAAAGACCTGGTTGCTGGAGAAGACATGGGTCTTCCCTTGTAGAAACAAGAAACAATCATAAAAGCCCATTTATGTGGCATGGTTATGCTGTGATATGGTTTGAGTGATGGTAAAACATTTTCAGAAACAAAATAAGCAGAACACTATAAATGTTTTCCCTGTTATTCTTGTTAATTTTAAATAAGTTTTGGTGCTTATAATAAATATTTGGGGTAGCTAGATGGCTCAGTAGGTAAAGGTGCTTGCCACTAGAGTTAATCACCTGAGTTTGATCCCCATGAAGCACTTGGTAGAAGGCGAGAACCGACTCTCCAGAGCTGTCCTCTGATTCCCACGTGATACCCACCATAAACAAATGTAATAGCAATACATTGACAAATAATGATTTTCTGTAATTAATGTGCTGATAAGCTATTAGGCTTTGGATTATTTTGATAAAATGTTATAAAGCCAAGGCTATAAACAAAATTATGTGCTATATAACTTGCATTTTTAGTATAGAATGACTTTAATATGCTGAAAGTTCTTTTCAGTGTTCTACATTCTTTGTTCTCCATGAGGGACCCAGCCAGAAACACATTTTGTACTCAAGCCAGACAGATAGCTTAGCAGATCAAGTGAGCCATAGCACATCCACTCACTCTCACATACACACCCACAGAAACGCACACACACACACGATATCATACTTTAAGAAAATTAAGCCCATGTGTTGTTATAGTACTTAATGATTTTCTTTTCTATATTTTTCTTTTTTTATGAATCAAGAGATAATAAACAAAGTTATACAAATGAGTTTTTTTAAAAAAAATAATCTTTTTAAAAAAGACTTTATTTATTATGTATACAGTGTTCTGTCTGCAGGCCAGAAGAGGGCATCAGATCTCATTACAGATGGTTGTGAGCCACCATGTGAGTGCTGGGAATTGAACTCAGGACCTTTGAAAGAGTAGTGGTCTTAACCACTGAACCACCTTTCTAGCCCCTTTTTAAAAATCTTTATGGTCTATTATTATGAATGATTTTAAAAGTTCTCACAAAACAATATATGGATTTGCTCTCCTCAGATATTTCCATTAGAATATATAGTACGGAATTTTAGCTTCAGCATTAAGGATTACTTGGTCTGGATATACTGTAGGTTTGTGTGGGATATGTGTGAGCATATGGGTAAACTTTGGGTGTCATTTCTCAGGAGCTATCCTCTTGAAGATTTGTTTATTTTTATGTGTATGGATATTTGCCTGCAAGTATGCATGTGCACATGTGTGTGCCTGGTGCCCGTGGAGGTCAAAGAAAACATTAGATCCCCCGGAACTAGAGTTACAGGTGGCTGTGCTATGCTGGATGGGAGCTGGGAATCAAACCTCGTTCTTCTGCAAGAGCAACAAGTATTTTTACCCACTGGGTCATCTCTCCATCATGTCCACTTTGTCATTTAGACAGAGTCTCTCTGGACTGTAGCCCAACAAATAGCAAGCTGGCTGGGTATTGAGCTCGAGAGGTGCTCCTGTCTATGTCCTCAGCACTGGCATGTGTGCCACCATCTTGGCTTTTTACCTGGTTGTGGAGCTCAAACTCAGGTCCTCATGCTCACAGAGAGTACTTTTCCAACGGAACCAGCTCAGTGCTGTATCTTAACTTTTCATAATTTTTGTTAGCGAGTTCCCAGGATCCTGATGGACTTTCAAGTATAGCTATTCCTGCCCAGACCACAGCATCCTCTGATAAAAGATGAACTACATGATCCCCAATGTGCCAAGCTCATTTATCACTGTCTCAGCACATGGTGGGCTGCCAGGTCAGGATGTCATAAGCTAATGGACTACTGCTGGCTCAAAATCCCCGTTTTCCCTCTTGGGGATTGCTCCCACATTCTCTAGCCATGGGGTTTAGTCCCCAGAGAAGCATCCAAATAGGCAAAGGCTGAAGCTGCAGGGCATCCTGGCAGTTCCTGTTGGTTCATCAGACTAATTTTACTTTCTAAAGCAAAGCACTTGAGTTCCCAGGCACCCCAGACTATCATATCCCTGCAATGTACACATCACTGTGGGAGTAGCTTTCAGACTTTTCAGCAGTTACCTACATGGAAACAAGACCTTGGAGGTCAGTTCCACATGACAGTGCACTTCCAGATCAATCAACATAGAATGTACTGATCACTCCAATGGTGACTTTACCTTGTAAAGGAGAAGAGAAATCAAATTACCATGGCATATACACCTGTAACGTGAGGAAAATCATTTTAAGTTGTAGTTTGGATAGACACATATATTCAATAAGTAGAGTTTAGTTAGCAAATATTTTCAAAGAATTAACACACCAAGACACCTAGATTTCAAAGAGCACATGTAAATGCGGACCTCTTATATTTGAACACTATTTGATTTCCTAGGAAAGACATGGAGGAGTTACATGAGAACGCTGTGGGTACAAGAGATCACTCAGTTCCATCAGCTCTGAATTAATTCTCTACTGGACAAATCATGAAATATCGATTCCCAAGGCTATATGGCAATGAAACCCTTCTACACAAAAGCTGGCAAGTATTTTTCCTAGGAAAGATATGCTTTTTCTAAATTAGAAAACAAGATAGCTGTATTTTTATTATAAATAATAACTTTAAAATAAAACTGTTCCCTTATCTACATTTTCCTTGGAAGGGAACTTGTATGTCACCATAGTACCGGTGCAGTGTTGGGCCAGTAGGAAAACATTCTCTCATGAAGTGGGCATGGCAGCTCAGCTTCATAAAGTACTTACACAGAATAAATGAGATAGGCTGTGAAGATAGCACTAATGCTGCCTCAAGAAACTGGAACCTCAGAATGGTACATTCAAATTTCTGTCAGACCATTTCTAACAAGAAATAATAATTTCCCTCATTCTAGAAGACTATGCTTTTCCTGAGAAATACATGTAGGAAGTCCACAAGAATTCCATATTTAACCACTCTTCTGTTTCATACAGTAATATATTTGAGCATTTGGAGTTTTATCTGTTCTGTGACCACTGTTAATACTAACAAGCAAGGGCTGGAGAGATGGCTCAATGGTTAAGAGCATTGCCTGCTCTTCCAAAGGTCCTGAGTTCAATTCCCGGCAACCACATGGTGGCTCACAACCATCTGTAATGAGGTCTGGTGCCCTCTTCTGGCCTGCAGGCATACACACAGACGGAATATTGTATACATAATAAATAAATAAATAGTAATGAGCAAATAACCTGATCATCCATAAACCCAAGCGGGGGTGTTGGGAATAGATTCAGTGTTTGTCTCGCACGTGCGGTAGCAGCTTTACCATTCTCATCAATTCATGCTTAGTAATAAAAACAAACTATAAAACAAGAACAATAATCTTCTTAAAACTTCACATACTTAGAAGAAGCTAGCTTTTCCCATCCTAGACTCTACTGTGGGTGCACCTATCCTGGCCTTCACTGACGGCAAGGGGGCCCACTGTCTCTTCTATGGGTGTGGGAAGAAGCAGGAACTGGAGGACCAGGTTGCCATCTGTCTTTTAAACAAGAAAACAGATCTGAGATCACAAACTGTAGTGACAAGAAAACACATTTTTATTAAACTTTAAATACTGTCATTGCTTCCACTATTTTAGAGATAATTCTGTTTAAGCACAATCAAGAATAACCCATCATTGGGTCAGTATTTCTTTCTTTGCAAGAATACAATCAGAGATAAATAATACCTTTTTCTCAGGCCCTGGTCCCAGTCCTAAGCTTGTAAGAGATTCTAGAGTTTACTGTCAATTTGAAGATCAGTACTGTTACCCCTTAATTAAGAGGAGTTTTGCAGGCTAAAAATGTTCAGATCAAGTACTACTCAAAGAAAGGCACCTTCTTCTGGTGGAGTCAACGATGCAGTGGCTGACGGGAAGCACTCCCATGCTTTACTGATGCCATATGGCTATTTCAGACCTTGAAAATATGTTTTTAAATTTCCTTTTTTATGAGACTCCAAGTCAAAAGCTGAATGCCCATTGCCATGGAGACAGTTCTATTTAAGGCACTCTATTAGTCCTTTCCTCACAGAATACAGAAAACGGTCAATAGAAAAGCATCTCTCCCCACGGTTTTGAATTAAGTAACTGCAATTGCTTCTGCAGCAGCCAACACCTGGGCATCTGGAGGTGTGGCAGGGAACCATGTAATGCGCCTCCTCTTGCCTAAGATCAACAACAGGCTCAAGTTTAGCACTAGAGACAACACAAGGAAAACACCCATTACCACAAAATTAGAATCAACGTAACAGAATAAAATTAGTTGTGATTGCTGCTGTAGATAAGACTGTAACTGACTGAAGCAATCTGTGCTTTGCAAAGAGCTCCCTGCCACTTAGTGGCATGTGCATGCATGTGTGTATGAGCATTTGCATGTATGTATATATGTGTGTGCATGTAACATATAGGTTTGTATCCTGGATCTGTCCTTCATTTATAGCCATCCTAATGTCACCATCTGATACCTACACAAGGCAGGTAAGCAACCATAAATGAAAACATACCTATAATTTATAAAAATGCTTAAATCTTCTCTTAAGGACTCAAAACAATAAAACAAATACATCAATCCTTGGTCTTTTTAAAGGATATGTGTCCTAGTTCCCTTTAAGGGAAAAATTATTTTCATTGTGAGAATTTAAATATCAGTCTTTGGACTTAGCATTTAAGAACATTTGCTGCTCTTTCAGAGGAAGCAGGATCAATTCCAAGCACCCACACGGTGGCTCACAACTCTAGTTCCAGGAGATCTGACTCCCCTGTGGACTTCTCCAGCAGGGCACTGCCCACACGTGGTGAACATATATACACATGCAGGCAAAACACTCATACACTGGTCTAGATTAATGACTATGCATTTCTATAACTAGGATAGGTTTAGAACCACCTCATGTTAATTTCTTTAATCTTTCCAAAATAAACTTTTAAAAAGAAAAGCAAGTTTCAGTGTGCGGGGGCAGGGGGAGTCAATCATAGTAATTTAGGAAGGGCATTTGTTTTTGTCAAGACCTAGTTACTTCCTAACTTGTTATTAGTTCTACAGACACGCAGAGCCCACACCTCGAGTGCTGCTAGAGAACTTGCATCCCATGTGTTCACCAATTTCAAGAAACCAAGTCCTACTGCTAGGGAGTGAGGAGGAACTTACTACTTGTATGTAAATTTCTCTTAGAAATGACTGAAAGCCAATTATGCATTATTTACATTCCAGGAAAAGACAAGCATCTGGTTCCTGTGAGCCTAATCCAGCTTTCCCATGGACTTACATCTTTATCTTAGAACGCCACTTTGGACTGACTGATCTCCAATGGACTGCACAGTATACCTTTGTTTACAGTCAATCATACATGCATGCTAAGTGCATGAAATGACTGTGAGGAAGAAGTGGATTCCAGGCTTCTGCGAAGGATGAGTAACGCACACCTATCACAGGGAGGCATTCTGTAGTACCTCTCATGAAGACAACAGTTAGTAAAGAAAGGAAAATAGAACCACCTGGTATTAGTGAATAATCAGTAAAGGAAGCAAGGTACAAAACACAAATGTCACGTGTGTGCTTGCCTTTAAAAGTTCAGAGCCAGTCGGAAGTAAAGTATTTTCCTCTAGACCTAAGTGCAGGGTTGTCAACTCCGCATTCAGTGAGGATTCTGATCAAATAGGCTTGAAATGCACATGCTGAAGAGCTGTATCACTGCTCTGAGTGTCAGTAGATCTCTACCATCACATCCAGATGTGCTTACACATTGGTGACCCAGATAAACAGCACCATATAATAGTAGTCACTAATTAAATGCTTGGTACCTCATTTTAAAAGCTCATCCTCATCAGGAGTACTTGGAACACTCTTTAGAAGGGTTACCTTCTAGTGAATATCCTCCTTCACTCCATCCCCCAGGCCAACACTCATGCAGCCTGCATCAGGTGCTACCCTTGTCAGCTCTGATGGATGCAGGCATTTCACTTACAAGACTCATTTCATGGGTGCTTTTGTCAGTGTTGGTTAAAGAAGGTAAGCAGTGAGACAAGTCAAGGACAGAAAAAGACAAAATTGTGCACTATTTATTGTGGCTAAAGACACTATGTTTGTGAGTATGAAATGAATCCTAAAGTATTGCCCAAGCCATTACAAAAAGCATGCAAACCTTCTTTGTACTATACATGAGGAACATAACCACAACCATGATCCAAAGGCACACTGTCAATCACTGCTTAGATACAAGTGATGGTCTTCTCATCTCCTGATCTTTCGGCACCTACCAGGTAGAAGGATTTAATGTGTGAAGAAATAAATAAATTAATAGAAAATACATATTACTGAATTGTTTATGGATATTAACAAACAATATTTCTTTTCTGAGAATGTGAAGACCATTTAAAAGAAAAAGTATTTGACACAGAAACATACTGTTACTAAAAAAAAAAAAAACCACACTTTTATTTACCTAAACATACATCTCCCTCATTTTAAAGAGAGCCAACTACTAAATAGGTTTCCAGCATAATTAAATGAAATTCATAGTTTACAGTGATTTCTTTTAAGTATTATTGGGGAATAAATCCAGAGCCTTAAACATGTTTGACAAGTCATGTACTACTGACTCATAACCTGGCCAAGTTAAAATAATTTCCAAGTATCAACAACTTAGCCTAAATAATATTAAAACCTATATATTATAGCCACATTTAATATCTATATTATTATATAGTACTAACACAATGTATTTAAACATAATATATACCAAACAACATATTTAAATAACAACATCACAATATAAATAGGTAGGCTACAATGCAGGTGAGAATTCACCAGTTTCACCTAAATTTCAGAAAAGTTTGGATGCCCAAATCAGTACCCTTCTAAAATGTCAGTTAGGAAAGACATTTGTAAAGAAGTTGTTACTTTGATCTCAGGACTTCCTTTCTCCTGGAAACAACACTTGGTGGCCAAGTTTGCAGGCTCATCAGTTAGCATCTCCACACTCCTGCAATGTCCACGGCAATCTACCACACAGAGGCATCTTAGGTGTTTCTGTGTGCTATTTGTACTCTGTGTGAAGATGTATTGCTGTGACTGGTGTAATAAAAAGTTTAGTAGCCAATAGCTAGGCAGGAGGTATAGCTGGGACTTCAGGGCAGAGAAAGAACTCTGGGAAGAAGTCACCAGCAAGCCGCTGAGGAAGCAGCATGACCAGCACGGAGAGAGAGGGTAATGAGCCACATGACAGAATGTGGATTAAAAGAAACAGGTTAGTTTCGGTTTTAAGAGCTAGTGGAACAAGCCTAAGTTAAGGTCAATCTTTCATAATTAATAATAGTCTCCGTGTTATTATTTGGGAGTTCTGATCTACTACGGGAGACCTACCCTTTCCAGGAATCCCTCTCTCCAAACAAACCCAGGTAAAGGATGAAACCGTGCTGAGGACAGCACAGCAGCAGATGCAGGGACCTGGGGTGGGGGCAGCAAGCAGGGGACATCAGCAGTGCAGGCCCCGTGCCACTTCTAATGCTCAATGTGAACGCTGACCTGAACGGGGGACATCAGCAGTGCAGGCCCCGTGCCACTTCTAATGCTCAATGTGAACGCTGACCTGAACAGGGGACATCAGCGGTGCAGGCCCCGGGCCACTTCTAACCAATGCTCAGTGTGAACGCTGACCTGAACGGCAGAAATGAGCACTCACATCACTTGTTAGCTTCAGAAAGAATTTCTTGGGAGTTCAATTCAAGAAACACAATAACTGAAATAGTCTTAGACAATCCTTTTTCAAAAAATACTGTACTAGTCCTGGGTGATACTGTGAGATTAAGTCATGATTGGCTCGTTGGCAGGAAGAGGGGTCAAGTGTGCTGGGCACTTTGAAAAGACATTCTGAGATCAGGAAAGACTGGCCACATAATTGGGGGTTTGAAACGATAAAAGCAAAAACTAACAGATGAAAACTGTAATGAGCACTTCAACTCTGTCTCTCTCCCATGTGCACGATCCTAAGTCTAGGTTCAAATGCTACTACTACATCTGTCTGAATCAATCTTGTGATTAATCACACTAACAGGGAATGACCCAGATTAATAACCTCATCAGAAGGAAAAGAGTAGAAAACATCTAACTTTGAGATCGCACCTGTTAATCTCTGCAGGCTCTAGGTTCCTATTCAATACAGTCAATTTTACTTCAGAAGACTTGAGTTCTTCACATTAAGAAATCTGTGGAATATACAGTCACGCAATGTTTATAGCTGTATACTGTGCCACACTTTGAATCTCAAACTGGTTCCAAATCCTGTTAGCTTGTCGGTACTATGACCCACAGCTAGCTCCCAAAGCCCTTTGAGTCCCAGCTTCTTCACTGTTAAAAAGTGAGAGGCAGGTTCAGTGGATAAAGTATAAGTACTAGGTTCTGAGTCTGTGTCCCTAGCACCCATGTAAAAAGCTGGTCAAGAAGACCTGTAACCCAGTGCTAAAATGGGGAGGGAGCCAGGAGGATCCAGGGCCTTACTGGTCAGCTACTCACCTGCACTGGTGAGCTTCAGGTCAGTGAGACCTGATTTCAAAAAATGAGGTGGAGAGCAACTGAGAAGATACTCTATGTCCTACACACACATGCAGAGATGAGCAGAACCACAAATATATGCACATATAAACACATGCAAGCATGAGAGAGAGAGAGAGAGAGAGAGAGAGAGAGAGAGAGAGGTTCTCATGGGTTTACTGTGCCAAATGTGAACATACACAGAACTCAATACCTAGTGGGGACTGGCAACACAGAGAGCATATAATGAAAGATGCCTTGTTACTGATAATATAAAATATACTTGAAACTGTGTCACAGTCTCAGATAATTATAATGATCTAAACATCCATTTTTACTTACCCTGTTGGGAGCTTTCTAAATATTGTACAAACATCTGTAACTACAAAAATGAAATTTATTTCTTCAACTGCCCTGCTTTAGCTGTTGTACAGAGAGGGGCAAAAATGAAATGAGATATTCAGATGCATTCCTCTATTACAACTTCTTGATTTGTAGAAAATAAGGTGAAAATATGTATCTTTTTCTGGTTAGGAAGTACCTGGTATAAGAAACAATCCAGTCCTAAGCTAGGAATTTTTAAATGCTAGTCATGCTTATTCATATATCAGCTTTATTCTTTAAGATGAATAAGGTAAAGCACCTGCCACAGCTTATCAGAAGTTTGAGGGGTGGAATGTGAGTGTTTTCAACCCACCACTGAGTTCCAAATAAAGACAAAATATCCTGCAATTTTCCTATCTGTAATATCTATGTCTTCTCCTTGGTGGCAACCAATATTCTGGCTTACAGAGCAATGAATGAGTCATTCTTGGGTGGATCTTAAAGGTAAAGGCTAGTTATGGGGTAGTCAGAGGCTACAAAACATTCTGTTCCATGGTTACTATAAGAGTGCTTGATGACCAACGTGCCTGCAGCTGGCGTGGGAGCCTTGTAAAGGAAAGGGCTTGGGGGAGGGGAAAGAAAAGGTCAAACAAACCCTTTACCGAATGGGAACCTTCAGAGATACCTACAAAACATTTTGGAAATTGAAGCTATGCCCTTAACTACTCATCTAAGACAGTCATTCCTTGCAGAACACTGGCAAACTCTAAGAGCTCACACCAAAGCAACAGCTATTTATATTTCTAAGCTGAGGCTCTCAGTAAACATTCCTACTCTATGACAACACTGTCCGAAGACTATTAGGATAGTTAGTTGAAACAGTCTTGTGGCGACAAAAACAATAAAATAGCAAAACAGTAAAATAACCAGTACATTTTATTTTTCAAATAATCTTTATTACTGTATTTCTGACAATGTTCCTTATAATGACAGTAGAATCAAGTTGGAAAAGACTCGATACATTTCAGAAATGGTGTGATTGTATTGTGCCGGCTCTACTGTACTGCATCCAATGATACACTGCCAATACCTATGTGTTCAAATAGAAGTCTCATCATTTGATAAAACAAAAACAAAAACCCAAAAAGCCTTCATGAACCAGATTCCAAATAAGAGACCATCTGGTAAGACAAAAATCCATGTAACTTCGTGCTAATGAAGAATAGGAAGGGCAGCTTACGCAATAGCTACACAGCCTGGAGTCCAGGCGACAGAGAAGAAAAGGGTGGGAAGATTAATAGCAAATTATACTTTCTTTCTCACACTTATCAACAATGATATCTAAGATAGGCCAGACACTGCTTGCCACTTTCAGGTCTGAGTTAACCACAGAGAGTAAATAGATCCCTGTCCTCTACCCTGGAGACTGTAGGATAGGCAGCTGAAGGTTACTGAGCTTCCATGCACTCCACACACTGCGTCTGCATCCTTTCTCTGACACACACATACACAACTCTCCTGTGAAGCAAACAGCCAGGAGTCCTGACTGCAGAGCTGTCTATTTCCCATCCAAACCAGTGTCTTTGTTTCCTTTGTCATAAGAATGCTTATGAGCAGAGCCTTGGCTTGACACTTCTCTTTGGTCTGATACTCCCTTTGCCCTCTACTGCTTCCAAGCCATACAAGCTAACCCTGCTACTCAGGTCTCCCTCTCCTTTTCAGCCAAACGCCAATTAGAGTGCAATGGACATAGCCTTGAACCAGACCTTTCTTCAGTTGTTTCACACAGCAGAGAGAATATTCCTTCAGAACCAAAATTTTGCCCTTTGACTTAATTTCTACCACCTAAAGGGATGCCTATGAGAATCACAAAAAGATCATCTGCAGTTGACCAAAGTCTTACCATGCTAAGAGAAATGCTTCTAGAGCATCAACAAAGAGATGCCAGGCAGTATCTACAAGCATCCCCATACATCAGAGGTGATTGGGTGGCCTTATACGTATTTTCTGCCAATGCTATCAGGACTTGCTTTTTATTTTCTCCATTGAACTACTTCTGCTTGTACCATATTCTACAGTCTGTAACTCCAACATAACAGTTTTTAGATGTTCCCTCATGGAAGCCCTTCACACTCAAAAAAACATTGCAAACAACAGAGTCAGTAGTTACTGTAATAGAAATTAAAGCTAGGGAGAGTTTAAATGTTTAATTTACCTAAAATAAAAGTCTACTACATGGCCAGGCGAAGGTGGTACTCACATTTAATCCCAGCACTTGGAGGCAGAGGCAGGCAGATCTCTGTAAGTTCAAGGCCAGCCTGCTATATAGAGTTCTAGGATAGCCAGGACTGTTTCACAAAGAAACCCTGTCCCCCAAAGTCTATTACATGTTAACATAAATCATATATCTTTATGGAACTTTATTTTCCACAACAAAACAGTGAGGTTCATTTACATTTTTGCAAATCTCTTCAATGGCTGTTTATCATAAGATAGCTGGGCTTTCTGCATTCATAGGCTGTGATGTTTGGACTGAAGAATATTTAAAGAAAATCAGATACGTGGTTAAAAAAGGAGACAATTATGGATACTTTTCTTACACATCACATCAAAACTTTTAAATATCCCTTCTGAAACCATATACATGAACTTAACATTTTATATTATATCAAACCCTACCTATCCATCTTACATTTTGAACTGATATTTTATCTCTATGTGATCTTGATAAACACCTCAAAAATGAACAACACAATCCTGAAATTTCGAAGAAAACAACTGACAATATTCATTGTCAGCGTTAAGACAATCATTGGCCAAACCCAAAGTGTATACCCACTGTGATGTAATGATTTGGTTCTTGGCTGAAAGGCAGTGGGTTGGGAGGGGCGAGGAAGCAGGGTATAGCAACTTGCAGCATCCACAAACTGGTTCACTGGGTTCTGTGGATCTTGAAAATGTTGATGTATATATGTGGTATCAAAAATTACATCCATTAATATAATCTTTCACTTGATGAGGAGAGAGTCTAAAAGGTGAGAAGCTTGCACCAGGTATGATAGTGTACACCTTCAATCCCAGGACTAGGGAAGCAGAGGCAGGCAGATCTCTGGGGCTCCAAGCCAGCCTGGTTTACATACTGAATTCCATGCCAGCCAGGGCTATATACAGAGCCCACCTCAATAACAGAACATAGACACAAGAAACAATTTAATGGAACAAATATAATTTTACAAATATTTGTTTAATATCTGTTTATATAAATACTCAAATCTGAGGAAGCAAATGTCTGTCAGTGCTCTTCTGAGTAAAATGGGTTCTATGACAAACTGTCTGATTGAGAGTGCTACTAAAGCTACTGCCCAGGTTTGCACCGGAGAGAGGCAGCTTGCCGCGCAGAGTGCTGTGCACCTTCCAACTGCCTCACACGTGTGAAAGGATGGGTCCTCGAGGGTGACCATTCAACGAGTAAGGCTTACTGCTTCTCCAATCGCATTCCTAAATGAGACTGATCTCACTTCCTCCATGTTGAATGGGACCATTTCCTTGATTTATGCTAAAGGATCAGCACAGTTATGCCCACACTGCTTTTATACACACTAAAGAAAGAAAAATAAGAACAGTTTTTTGAGATTATAGCCTCAAAAAAGTAAAAAAACAAAACAAAAACAAAACAGTTTTTGATTATGTCTAGTATGTTCTTCACATACTCCCCAGCCCAGGCCAGGGTGAGGAGGGAGGAGCCTGCAAGCATTCAAGAGCTGGGAGGTGCAGCTGACTCCTGGCTCTTTCCGCTCGAGCTGCTGCACCCTGTCTAGGAAGGCTAACTCTCTAGTCCCAGTTCTAGGATCACTGGAGCATTGCACAGAGGCTGAGTGTGGAATGCTCCCTGGCAGCCTCAGCACTGCAGAGAAGAATGAAAAAGTTCATCCCGGCGTAAGGGTAATTCCATGAGCTGTGTGGTAGACTCTGCCACCTAAACCCTCTCAGTGTTGGGAGGGACCCAACAAGATGCCAAGGCACTCTACAACTACGATCAAGGTCACTGTCTGCAAAGGGAAAGTGGAAACTCGGGCGCTGAGGTTAGGAGACTACCGCTTCATAACTCTTCTCCTAAACTGAGGAACTGATGATCTTGCTTTATCCTATGTCTTCTCTGTTAAATCAGGGTCTCTTCAAGCAAATACCCATTTCCCTTGTCAAAGGGATTTAATTAAACTACTGGAAAATCTAAAAGCAATATATCACATTATTCTTTAAAGGAGGGTATGTACGAAGAGAGGAGGACACAAAAGAAAATAGGAAACCAAAAATATGCATAAGGATTATTCTCAATAAAAATATTATCATGATTTCTCTTATACTAACAATCATTAAAATTCCTATGGTAAATGACTACACACCAAATTACTTAGGGTGTATTAGTGGCTCTAATCCTAACACACAAAGGAAAACACACAGACCGGGCTTTGCATTTGTGGGTTTGCACAGTGCTACACACACTCTCTTTAAGCCACAAAACCACCATGAGACAGGTAGAAACCATGTGTAGTCTACAGGAAAAAAAAATTGGGTTTCAAGGAAGTTACTTAACTTACCCAAAGATCAAACTGTAAGCATCTTATAAGTTATGGGGAGCAGCAGAAGTCATTTCACCAATTAAATCTTACACTGATCTGGAACTATGAAGCACTGAATATACAAAGCAACAATTTAAGTTAGTATTGCTACAAATTAATAATTATTTATATTACTAAGCTTGTGGTCCCAGAAACAAATGTGTGATATACAGGAAAAAAAGTTTTTATAAAGTCTAGAACCTTCACAAACAATGACAATCTTTCTAACCAATAATGTAATAAAAAGTTCTAATGTATAATATAACCACCACTATCATCATCACCATCATAGCCATCATGACCATTAGTAACATCTTGTGACAAGATAATTATGATAGATTTGAATGCGTTAAAATTATGGGTACATTTTATAAGTATTTATATTTTTAATTACATTAAAATAATTGAATACACACTTAAATATTTAATTCAACTCAGGCGTTTTAATACCCTAAAACACCTTAGCACGCCACAGAGAGCAGATTGAAGAGAACTGCATCTAGGTTTGCTATCACAAACTTACTACTTGATCCAAGATACCATTAATTAAAAAAACACCTCACAATCAAAAATATAAAACCCAAGAAAGCTCACTTAGGCAAAGGTAGAAGGAGCTACCTGTCCATCATGAAAGCAAATTTATTCCATTGGGTAAACCAGATAAAACTTCTAATACTGACCATTTTGATTATATTAAGTGAGGATCATATGAGTCAAATTAACATTTTTTCATTTTATTTGATATTCTCTTTGCTTATAAAAGCATCAAAAAGTTGTAAGAATATCAAACTGCATAAATGAAAAAATAGTATAGCCACAATAAGATGTATCACTAGAACTACTTAGAATCATATCAAGGAATTGAAAATTCTCAGCATAGTGTTGCATACTTGTAATCTCAGCACTTGGAGGGCTAAAGAGGGAGAATCAAGAGTTCAAGGCTAGCCTGAACTACATTGAGGATAGCCCAGGCTACACAGTGAGAGCCTGTTTTGTTAAAAAGGAAAGAAATAAAAATGTAAATTCTTTAATTTATACCAAGAAATTCTATTTATCTAATAGTAGTAATAGTTCAACACACAAAGTATGTGTAGTACACCATCTTAATTCTGAGGTGGCAGGCAGACCCTCACCTCCCTTCCTTAACGGTCTTCACCACTTCATGTTTGAAGTTAAAGACCAGATCCCGCAGTTGTCACTCAAATTTCTTAAAGTAAAAATGCTTTACCTTTCAGGTCTTGCTATGCTCCCAAAAGTAAACAGTTCTCCTCTCACTACAAAGTGCGCTCACTGTCTATGGTGACAGAGCAGGTGCGCTCACTGTCTATGGTGACAGAGCAGGTGCGCTCACTGTCTATGGTGACAGAGCAGGTGCG
>JAQHUG010000110.1:3773072-3803080 GCA_028555095.1 Dicrostonyx torquatus
GTCATTCCCAGCACTCAGCTTCCATCACACTTGTTCTCTCTCCTATAGAACCCAGCATCTTCTAGAAGCCCTTCCTTTCTGTTCAGTTCTTTACACGCTGAGGGCTTCCTTAGTGCATCAGCTGACTTGACTAAAGTGAAGGAGACTTAGAGTGATCAATCAATCCAAGATCCTACTCATCACTTAGAGGGGAAGAAATGAAAGCCAGTTGTTTTCATTTTACTCAAGATGGGGAAAAATACAAATCCTTTGTTTTCTGATGTCTGAAATAGGTAAGAAGTATAAAAAATCAGACATAGGTGAAACCTGCTGCCAATGTGGAGAATTATTTATTTTTTACTTTATTTTTTATTGTGTGCTTACGTGTGTGCAATCGAGTGCACAGGTGTGGGGGTCAGAGGACTACTGTAGGAGCCAGTGCTCTCCTTCAGCCGTGTACATTCCAGGGCTCAGACCCTGTCGTGAGGCATGGTGCAGGTGCTTTCACTTACTGAGCCGTCACCCTATTTAGTTTTTCCATTAAAAACTTAGGGTGATACTCTCTTAAAGATGTTAACATGATTTGAAATTCATGTCATAATCATTTTGCTGATTTTGAAATAGTCTTCCAAATGTGATTTCTGTTTTTACAAGGTATACATTAAGTTATAGGTCTAGGATGCACCTTAGCTACTTTGCTGTAACCCTATGACTGAACTTTTTTACCTTGTTTCTGACTGTTGTAATGTTGTACTAAACTTCCTAATATTTAAGTTTTTGCTAACATTTCTCATTGCTAGGTAGAGCATTTCAGAGTACAGGGGTACAGATGTATTTTAAGGCTTGTGAACACTTGCTGAGCGTATTTTGTGGGAAGGTTTGGAAAAGAGCTCGGTGAGAATATGCAGACCTGCCCTGTCCTCCCTGGTGTCAGTCCCTTAGCATCTGACCTACTGTTAGTTTATCTCTACCTGGAAGCCCTCTCTCTCCCTCTGAGGAGTCATTGCTTTTCCTCTGTTGAAAGATTTCCTGATGAACTTAGATGCTTGTCCAAGTATCCATGGTCCTCCTCTAGGCCTCTTCCTTATCATCAAACTCCCTGCTGGAATGATGCAAAATGCTTTCTCACCAGACTTTGAACCCCTGGAGGGCACAGATGGAGTCCATGGCATCCCTAACTCTTACCTGTGCTCACAGCTAAATGCTTAGAAAATCCTCGAGAGGAATGAGTTTGCATTCTTACTTTCAAACATTCCTTCAGAGCAGGCCTTTCTCATCTTTACTAACAGTGGTGGGATCTTATAACAGGGTTCCAGTAAGTATCTGTGAATAGAATGTCCCAGAAAAGCAAATGCTGTGGAGCAGAGAGATTGGGCCCAAGTCTATCTGCCATGATCCCTTATTTAGATTGACCGTGGTTATTGCTTGGGGCTACTTTTATAGATTAATGCTCTTGACACAAATTAGGTATGTAGGAAGCACTGAGAGAAATGTTTTATGTTCAGCTCTCTTGGAAGGAAGAACCCAGTTAGCGACATGAGGTGAATTTTGGACTTATCTAGAGACTCTTATTCCATTGACCTATCACACACACACACACAGACACACACACACAGACACACACACACAGACACACACACACAGACACACACACACACAGACACACACACACCCTCATCCAAGGCGTTTGGTCTTCAGAGAAAGCCTGAAAGCCTGTAGTATTTACACATTTGCAGATTCTGTGATTTGTTTCTTGCAGGGGAATCTGCACTGCAAACAGCTGTGAGTTGATTGCTCTCTCAGAACTGTTCCACTGCTGTGATGTTCCCATCCCCACCCCCGTGCCCAAGACCAGTACAACTGTGAGGAGCAGAAATAAAGTCACCTATAGAAAGGCCAGGGCTTAGTCACATTGTATCCCCTCAATCACCCACCAACACAACCATTGCTAAGGTATGGATCCTACTAGTCTTCCCCTAACCTGCCACACTGGGTTTCCTACCCCATTGTAAGGCTGATTACAAGTGAAACCCCCACAGATATGGTGTGATGTTTTGTTTTGTTTGCTGCCCAATGCCATTTGATTTCATGTTTTTTAACTTTTATTATTCAGGAATTTCTTGTACCAGAAATATCAGATTTTTTAAAAGACTTTGTGAGGTCTGGTCATGCTGGGCTTCTTTCCTTACAGCCTAACGTTCTGCTGAGCTGCTCCACTATCTGATGCAGTCTCTGCCATGCATTATTGATCACTTGTTTTGCTGTTTTATTTGTATTGTATTCCCAACCTTTGTAGGTTTAGAATTGCCACCTATATAAATTTTCTCCAACATCTAAATCTGTTTATTTTTACACTTAACTTTATTATATAGTATGGATTAAAAGTAAATGTTATCTCCCAGCTCCAGCAAAAGTCGAGAAAAGGGGTCAATTGTATGACAGTGTGACATATCCTGATGAGTATGTGTGTGTGGTCTGCCTGTCTGTGTCCTCTCGCCCTGATGGGGAGGACAATTGTGTAACAACAGCCACTATTGTTTATGCCATCGCCATCAACCCCACTCCTTACCCTAATGTGGCTTTCATTCCCTTTTTAATTGTTGCTTTAGAATAAGGAGACCACAGGAGATGGACATGGAAGTAATGATGGGGGAAAAAACCACAGAGGGCAGAACTGGTCCATCCATTGAAACTTTTCTTTGGTGGGCTAAAAACACTGGGTACCAGTGGGTTGAATTTGACTGTTGACTTTGTCCCTTCCTAGATCATGGCATTGGGCTAGACACCAAATCTCTTATTCATCAGTTTCTTCAGTGTAAGGGGGGATGATAATGTTCCCTGTCCTCAAGGGTGGCTTTAGAGAGGGCATGAGCCTGTGGAGAGCCAAGCCATACAGCAGCAGTGGCCACTGGAGCAATGTGAAGGGGCTGTGCTCCCCATATGCTGTGATCATGGTCTGAGTCTATGGAAGCACTTGGAAATTATCCCTAGCTTATAAAAATTACTCTGTGGCTTTGGAGCCTGTCCTGGAACTAGCTCTTGTAGACCAGGCTGGCCTTGAACTCACAGAGATCCACCTGTCTCTGCCTCTCAAGTGCTGGGATTAAAGACGTGCAGCACCACTGCCTGACTAGTATGTTCTTATGCATTAAGAATATAAAGTACTAGAAGATATAATCCTACCATTGCTCTGTATTCTCCAAACCTTATAATATAATGCGTTCATCATTATCTATATAGTAATAGGAGCTATTACCACCATATACTGAGAACTTACTATATGTGATCATTATGCAGTAACCTGCATACAAATATTGAGTAATATTTGTAAACCCTCAATGAACTGGTTGTATTGTGTTCATTTTGAATATGATTTATAGTGATATAAAGATGATATAAAATGATATAAACATTGAGATTGGGCAAAGAAGTACTCAGCATTCCCTATTCTAATAACTTTAAAATTAATCCAAAATATTTTGACATTTATTTGTAGTGAATGTTTGTGGGCACATGCCTGCCACAGCACTTTGTGGAGATGAAAGGACAACTTGTAGGAGTTAGTTCTTGCTTTCTTCCATGTGTGTTCCAGGAATCCGCTAAGCAGTCATGGTTGGTGGTGATGTCTATGCCCACTGAGACACTTTGCTGACCTATATTCTAGTATCTATTTCCCATTGATACGTTGCTCTATAATAAAGTAACTAGATGGTCTCTGGGTAAGGAAATACTTTTGTTTGCATGTTAGGATAAAATTCCAAATGTTTGAATGTTTGGTGGCTCGCATGCACACAACTAGACACGGAGATGCAGAGATGAACGTAAGATGATAGAGCTGGGAAAGGTGATGTTGCTGGTCTCACTGTATCAACGTAATACCAGAGCTTTTGCAATTCGTACAGCTGACTACCAAGGTGAACTGTTTCCAGATAGCCTGCCAGCAACCTGAGCTGTTTATACCAATTTTCCCATTCATAACCTCTTCTAAGGAGCTCTTTTTGCTGGTGGCCTCTACACACTTATTCTCCAGTGCTCTGTCATGTGATCACTTCTTATTTGGTATCTATATATCGTCAGATAGAATCTTGACTCAAAGCCAGCTAGTCATTCTGTAACTTACTTGGCTGTCCATCTTTATAAAGTGTTCTAAAAATGATCATCTCAGCCAATCAGATTCCTTACTTGGAAATTTGTCATTGGAAAATCAAGCTAAGCTATTTGCCAGATGCTGAGAGGATGTCATGAACCATGTGCAAGCTAAGACCACTGATTGGGGAAGGAGGGTGGGATACATGGAAGAGGAGCACCGTGGTCTTGGAGCTGCCCTTGGGTCTGGCTGTCTCCATTTCTGGGCCCTGTTTATGTGTGTGTGGATTTCTTTTACCCAGTCAAATTTCTTGACACTACTAACTCTTTGAGTAACTAACTATACCTGTGTTTCTTTTGAGAAAACAAGATTAACTGGATTAATCTTCCTTCTTTCCCATGTCAAACTCCCCGACATAGGAACTATGCTCTTAGTTCTCCCTAGTAAAAGGTTATAAGACATTCCAAAAGAAAGAACAAGAACTTAGTGGGCCAGAAAGCCACACATTAGTTTTTACACACTGAAAACTTCTTAAAGTTTCATTAAGAAAGTATGTGTGTAAACCCTCAAACTCCTTAGAACCTAAATTTTTGTCCCTTAAAGAGTTCCTTAGAGCAGTGATCAGTACTATTGCCCATAGCGCCTCTTTCTCCAGGATCAAGGTTAAAGTGGTTCTCATGTCTCTTCTGTCAACTGCCTGCAAAGAAAATGTTGAGACAAAAGCTTTTACCCTTCCCACTCAGTATCCTTCATCCAGACTTGATGCCTGTGGATCCAACCCAATGATTTCCTAGAGTTTATGAGTCCCAAGATTTAATTTAAAAAAAAATAAAAACAAACAAAAATTGGTTAAACTTCTTCAAAATTTTCTGAAATTTTAGTAGTCAAAAAAAAAAAAAAAAGACAAAGTGATTGAGAACACAGCCATGTCAGGATGCAGGTTAATCAGCACTGGGAAAGTCCCACGGGTGTAAAGGTCCCAGTAGGTCATCTGCATTGCAAATACAAGTGTGTAGAGTTGTTTTCATTAGACTCAATGTTCCTGAGTGGAATGTTCCTTAATGGCTAGCTGTCCTCTTTCTACAGCACCAATCGCTAGCAGCTATGGAGGAGTTAAATGAGAATCTGAGCCGGTCAGATTCAGTTCTTGGAAACTCATCTTTGGGACACTGAGACACTAAGCTGGCTATCAGTGAAGTCAGAGTGGGAGAGAATGTCACGCACTGTGTACAGACCAGGCCTGTGTTGGAGCAGCAGAGAGAAGCGCAGGACGCTGGCCCAGAAAGGAAGAAGAGGCATTCTGTGGAAAGAAGGCTTAAACCCTTTGAGCTGGGATTTTCTGCTTTTCTTCCCGAGTCACGTTCCTCATCCCCGCTTGGGAGCCTCAGTCTCTCTGCTAATTTCTGCCGTGCTCCTTCCTAGCCCACCAACCTTCACACCCGTCTCACTGCCTTCTGTAGAATAGCTCTCAAGCTTTGTTAAGCCTTTGGAAAGTAAAGGAATCCTTCACTCGGTGGTGGTTTTCTTTATGGATCAAGTGAAGCAAAAATAAAAAAATTTAAAAATTTAAAAAAGCTTAAAATGGTTTCCCTGGTGCCCCTAGGATGGAGGTCACTGGCGGTGAGATGGCCCGACACTTTGGGCTTTCCATTTCTCATTAACGACACTGACACCTAGGGAGTCTCAAGTCTGTGGGGCACTGAAATGCCCAGTACTAGGATCACATGGAGACCCTCTTTGTTCCACAGTGTGGCTTCAGTGATCACCTGAAGAAGACTGCCTAGGATGCCTATAAGGCTAAAACTGGACATTCCTTTGCTCTTTTTGTTTTCTCTAATATGATATAATCTAATTGTTGTTTAAGAGCTCTCTAAACTTCATCTTGTAGTGTTTAAGAGTTTGTGAGAATGAAATTTTTAAAAATGCATAAAGTATACAGACCAGTTTCTCCTACTCTGAGCACTCAATAAATGTCTACTATTTTTGTTATTTTAAAATGCTTTAGAGTGCTGACAGAAGGGACTGTTGGGTGCTCGACCCTAAAAGGGACATTTATATGAACTCTTCCAACAAAAGTTCAGAGAGTCATCACCGAAGAAGGGACAGAAAGAATGTAAGAGCTGGGAGAGGGGAGACACGCTATAACATGTCACCTTCAACTATGGCACACCTGCTGCTCCCGTGACCCCACAGTCACTGCAGTTATCTGCAGAAGATAAGTCAGTGAGCATTCTAACGTGGACAGGAGAGGGGCTGATGTGGCTTCAGCCCTGGCAATGACAGCAGTGGGGGAGGGGAGTCATTTTTCTGGGGATGTGGCTACTGGTACGTTGCCTGTGCTCCGCAGGGAGCCTCATACCTATGTGCATGCAAACAGCACTAACGACACAATGGGTTATTTTTTAATTGAGGGAACAATGGCACAGGACCGAAGACTTCAGGTTAGATACGATCACGATACATTATATACATGTATGAAATTGTCAAAGAATATTTAAGGAAAGTATATAATTTAAAAGAAAAGCTTGAAGGTAGACAAAGTCTCATGTAATAGTAATACACCTTTTTACTAGCAACTAAAATTTACTTGAATTTTAATGGTCTGGCCTCCCATACAGTTTACTGGGACAATCCGTCTTGGTTTAAAGGGTCTGAAGTGCTGGTAGTGACAAACACACGGTTCATCATGAAGCGTTGCTATGGTACTCGTGTTTGCTGAGCACATTTTTTGCCTCTATCATGCTACCCGGTCATGTTCTTTAAGACAGAGACTTCAGCATTGCATGCAGCCCTGGCAAACACAGAAGAAAACACACACTTGCCAAACTAAGTGCCAGGAACGTGTCGCTCATTTCAGCCTCTGAGGAGGAAGAAAGATGATGTCTGCAATTTGGCTTTGCCTGTGTTTTCAGGTTAGTGTGTATGACATAGATGTGTGTACATTTATGTGTCCTCTTCTAAACTAGAGATAGAAATCCTTCTTTAGGCTTTTAACTAAAGAATTATAATTTGACAGTTAATGAAAGGGATTATTATTCCCACTGAACAGCCAGAAATCTAGGCTAGAGTGCTTTGGGAGTAATTGAAGCATCTTGCCTACTAGTTATAGCTAATGATTCCAGTTTTACTCTGCAGGAAACAACTACCTTTTTGTGACACGAACAAAAACGCAAAGGTAATGTGCTCAGAATGTTCCTTGTGACTCAAATAGGAACCTAACTATGGGCCTGAGAGACACCTTGGAGTTATACAATGGCCAGAGCAGGAAAAGCCCATTCCAAGGGCAGCTTCCTTCTTGGGCGGGTTATCATCAGCCTGAACTGGTCATCAGACAAATGCCTTGTTTGTTTCCTGGTTGTTTACAAAGCTAAGAACCTAGGCTACAGGATATTTACTCCGCTGTTTATGACAGCATTCACTGGGAATAGAGATAAGCGATTCACTTGCCAGATGAAACTCTGGTGGCCCATGACTTATGAGTGCGTGGAACAAGATGACTGCCTCACGGGTGAGTCAAAAGCAAATGGCTGCTCTCATAGGTCAAAGGTTTAACTCATTTAGACTGATTCCTCTTTGCTTACATTCAGGGACATCAGTCAGCCCTTCTGCTGTGTTTCTTTGCCTGTTGTTCAGTGCCTTCTCAACGTCCCTGAGCAAGGTTTGGGCAGCATGACTCTGCCCTGTTCTGAAGTGAGAGGTGAATCCCTCAGACCTGTGGGTCCCAGTGACAAGCCAGCTGTCCTGCTGGTGTCACTGCTTCTGCCCTGAGCACTGTCAGCAGCATGCAATTACAAGGAGTCTAGTGTCTCTTGCCTTTCAGCCTGTCACTTTTCTGATCTGCCTCCCATTATTCATGTTCTGTAGTAATGAGCACCGGCCCCTTGTTCTGTCTCGCTTCCCGGCTCCCAGCCACCCGCTAGCTTATGTAGTAAGAGGAGTGGGTCTGCTTTTCATCCTGCCCACTCCCGGCTGCCCCCGAAATAACCACATGAAAATTGTATTAATTAAATTACTGCCTGGCCCATTAGTTCTAACCTCTTATTGGTTAACTCTTACATATTGATCTAACCCATTTCTGATAATATGTATCGCCACTTGACTGTGGCTTACCAGCCTGAGACTAACCAGCATCCATCTTGGGTAGGAGCAGCATGGCATCTGCCACACTTCCCTTCCTCCCAGCATTCCATCCTGTCTACTCCGCCTACATGATTTCTGCCCTATCAAAAGGCCAAGGCAGTTTTCTTTATTCACCAATGAAAGCAACACAAAATACAGAAGACCCTCCTACACCATTTCCCCTCTTTCTGTTTAAACAAAAAAGAAAGGCTTTCATTTTAACATAGTAAAATTACATATAACAAAGCAGTTATCAAGCAAGAATTACAGTTACAATATTTATATCTATTTTATCTTTTATCATTACTAAGTAAAACTATATCTATCTATTCTTCAACACCATCAAAGACTTCAGAAGGATATAATATTACCTCCAAACTCTAGAAATGACAGAGACACCTTGCTGCCTGTATAGTCACCCAAAGTTCTTCTGTACCATTGGGGCATCCATCTCCACCCTACAGGCCCATAGCATCCAGTAGACATTTCCATGAAGCAGGAAAATTCAAAGACAGTTCAGTCACTTTCTTCTGTGCTCTACAGAATGTCTTGCATACTCTTTCATGAAGCAGGAACCCTGAAGGATCATCTTACCTTTAGGCAAGTTCAGCAGTCCTCTCTCTGTGGGTTCTTTGTGTCCAGTTATGCAGTCCAGGCAAGAGCAGTTTCTTGCCCAAATGGCTAGCAAACTCCATAAGGAGCCTCTTCGATGCCCATCTTCCTCAGGAAGTAGATTGGTGCTGCCAGGAACAGATGTGTCTCATTGGTCTCATTGACATGAAAAGCCCTAAGTTAAATGTCATATTCTGTGTCTTTGAAAGATATGAAGAATGCCTATCTGAAATATATCTATGCATATCTAGAAAATCTAACTAACATGACTACAAACTTGACTATTATAGATGATTATCCATTAACAACCTATATTTCCTAATTATATATTATATTTTTTAAATGAGCTACACAATCACAATAACTTAATCAAGATCAGAAATACATATGCATATAATAAAACTGACCTTAAACTTGTATCAATAAATCAAAATTTATACCAATGTAAATTATATCAATGTTCCAGGCTCCTATCCGTTGTATTAATCTGTGGCATTTATGTCAGTTGCTGTATTTCCTGCTAACTTTTCACCAAACCCCAGTAACTTTGCTTTATTGTTTAGGTTTTTCTCAAAGCCACCCACATTATCCTGCTAGCAAAGTAGAAAAGCTTAAACAGATTTTTCTTTTCAGTGTAGCTCCAGAAATGAGTTACAGGGCATGGCCTGCTTTCCACCTTAGTTCCTGCTCCTTCTCAGGGGAATGGTCAACTCTGTTCCATATCTTATGTTACCCACTGAATCGGTGACTTCTTTTTAAGTAAATAGATGCAGGTGTTCTTGGAGAGTGGCAGTATGAATACTAGTGGTATGCCTATGGCTTGATGCTTGCACTTTACCCTGGCATGTATGTTAATTGACTCAACACTGCTCATAGCCACATTGTTCCGAAAGAGAAGACCCTTTTGTTGCTGACTGTAAGCTCCATGAGGCTGTCCCTCTGTCCAGTTTCTGCTCTTTCAGATATATCATCTGCAGTGGCCTGGAGCCTCTATAGATATTCACATCAGTCTGTTAATTGAAATGCTGACCAGACAATGTCATTAGCACTTCAACAAAGCTCTTCCCTTAACTTGCTCAGTAGCAAATGAATATGGTGGAGGAGATTTTCATTGACACAGAGGGGATTTGTGTGACTATGCATTTCTGAAGATCGTAAATGTGTCTCAGAGTGGGATTAGGAACGAATTATAATTTTACTAAAATATCAGGAGTATCTGTAGCATAAAGGGGACTAGATAAAGAAAATTTATTTTTAAAAACTATCACAGAAATGTGAAATTGGTAAAGAGTTCCATGTTTACCTGAACACCAAGTATTTTCTCAGGATTTTAGCAGTTTCTCCTAAAAGATATTTAAAAGAAAAAGAGAGGATTTACATTATAGAAAATATATAATTATTTTCAAATTAAATATCTTATGAGATTATGATGGTAAGTGATCAAAATTTTAGGCAATCAATAAACCAAGGACTTTAGCCTTTCTCTTATGAATGGGGCCTGTACCAGGCTTTTTCCTTTAGGCCACCAACCAGCTCCCACGTCATGACATGGAGACTTATTATTAGTTATGAATGCTCAGCCTAGCTTGGGCTCATTTCTGGCTTACTCTTACAGGTTAACCTGTTTCTCTTTATTTACATTTTGCCTTGGGTCTTTTTACCTTTTCTTTTTATATGTCCTACTCCATTTAGCTGGCTGGTGGCTGCCTGGCTTCTAGCCTTGGATGTCTCTCTCTTTCTCTCTCTCTCTCTCTCTCTCTCTCTCTCTCTCTCTCTCTTCCTCCTTCTATTTATTCTTTCTGCCCAGCAACCCTGCCTATCCCTCTTCTGCCTAGCTCTACTGGCCATTCATCTTTTTAATTAGACCAATCAGGTATTTTAGGCAGACAAGGTAAAACAAATGCAACACAGTTTTACATAATTAAATACAGCAGAAACAAATGTAGCACATCCTTACAATCATTAACAAAGGCAGCAGAACCAAATGTAACAATCTTTACACAGTTAAACAGATGTAGCACATCTTTGCCTAGTTAAAATATTATTCCATAAAGGACAAAGTTTCTGAACACGAAACCTGTGGTTGTGCCTCATATCTTTAACTCCCTAAACCTGTACTTTTGTGTATGAGTTCTCTTCCCATTGAGAACATGGGTCCCATTTTCATTGATTCCCAAGAAAATGTAAGTTCCCAACCCTCTAATTGTAATATATATGAGGGGCTCAAGACAGGGTTTCTCTGTGTGGCCCTGATTATCCTGGAACTCTCTCTGTAGAGCAGTTTGGCCTTGAACTCACAGATCTGCCTGCTTCTACCTCCCAAGTGCTGGGATTATAGGCGTGCACCACTATCTCCCAGCTGTAATATTTTTGATTGAATCTAAATATTTACTTTCTGTATCAGGCCTTCTGCTAAACCTTTAACACATTAGCTTCTTTATCCCTAGATTCATGACATCATTGCTTTTCTGAGGCGTAAGTAATTTCTCAGTCACATTGAAGCTGAAATACAAAACCAGCAGACCTTAGGATTTTTGTTCGTTGTGTTCTTTCCATTATACAGCTACCTTTTGGGCAGACAGAGCCTGTGTAGTCAGGACCCTTGGGTCATCCCTTAGGTAGTAACTGCTTCCTAAGCATGCTGCCCTCCCTGTGCTCCAGCAGCCTTCCCCAGCCCTGAAGCCTAGGTGCTCCTCTCCAGACTGCTCACTCAGGCTTTTCCCATTGTGTGGCTGGCTGCGGGAAGCAGACCTTTATGGTAACTGTCTATTCTAGATGGCACAAATGGACAAGCCTTGCATCTGGACCATCTCCAGGAAATCCATCCCAAGCCCTGAATGGTTCTGGCCCCGCTCCAAAACTGTTCTAACCTCCCACAAATTGTGATTCCAGACACGTTTATACCTTGGCCCTCAGGATAATGGAAGCCACAAAAGAGGGAGAAATTAAAATGTCAGTCCAGCTGGGCCCACAATTGGGCCAGCCCTTACAATGGAACGTACTGCCTCTTGGGACACCTGAGGGTAGCACACTTGTGCTTTCCCTGGGTGGAACAGAGTCATCCAGAGCCACTTCCTAGGTGCTCAGATACAGTGATCATAGTATGCTACTTATCAACCAACATTTTTATGAGCAATTGGAAAAAAGGACAAAGACAAAACAAACACCAGAATTCTGGAGAGCTTTGTCACGCAGCTCCCACTGCATTACTTGAAAACTAAACAACCCAGACTCTCGTTTGATGGAGGCTGAAAGACAAGGCAGAGCATCCTGATTCTCACCGAGAGGAATGGGGACCACCCTCTCCCTGAACTCTGATCCTGGAAGGCAAGTTGTGGACTCTCCTCCCGCAGATGGAAAGAATATTCGGCTCTGTGGGGCTGGAACTAGTTCAGAGCACCGATCTGAGAAGAATGAGTGAAACCAAGGACAGCGTGACATAAGGGCTCAAACTGTGTGGACGTTGAGACATTGCCAATCTCATGTTTCCTTTCCTTCCTTAACAGTCCCAGCCACTGGCAGGAGCCACTCAGTTTATCCGAAGCTGTCTGGTGTTTCTCGTGTTTCTGAAGGTGCTGATTCTTAAATCACTTATGCCTGCAGAGGCACGTTTGTGAGTCTTTCTGGGTCTGTGAGCACGAACTCCAAAGCGAGAAGCTCGTACTTCTGGTGTGCTGAGAAAAAGAAGAGGTGATTTCAGCACAAGAGTGCGTCAGCTAATCTGCACGGAGAGGGAGCACAATAGTGCGTCCGCTAATCTGCACGGAGAGGGAGCACAAGAGTGTGTCCACTAATCTGCACGGAGAGGGAGCACAAGAGTGCATCAGCTAATCTGCACAGAAAGGGAGAAGGTTCAGGGAGCAAAGAAACGTCTCTCCTAGACGTTGAGCCTGTCTCCTTGTGTCTCCATGCTGCATAGACACAGGATGCTTTCTGACAGACCTGCCGCCCACATTGTGATCTTTATAGAACTTCCTTCTCCACGAGATTAGATGGTCTGTGAGGACAGTTTTTTTTCATCATCCTATATTCAGTATGAAAACTTTTGGGGCAGAATAATCAGCTCAGTGGAGTTTTCATTTGTGCCACAGCAGCAGTGAGATCTTTGTGGAAAGTGGCTCCGTGGCCTGGGTGGTTTTGGTACCCATGGTGGCAGACTGCTTTACAGTGTGTTGACCTCAGTGTTGACTGTAACGTGGTGGTAGGAGTGAGGGTAGCGTGTAGTGAATTAGTGCACAGCCCCATCCCTGAACTCCAGCTGCCACAGGGGCCTCTGGGGCGGTGAGTGCTTCCAACCTTCCTAGTGCTGCAACCCTCTGAAGCAGTTCCTCGTGCAACCATAAAATTATTTTCATTGCTACTTCATAATTGTAATTTTGCTACTGTTATGAATTGTAATGTAAATACCAGTGTTCTCCGATGGTCATGGGTGGCCCCTGTGAAAGGGTCTTGGACCCCCAAACGGGTTGCAGGCCACAGTTTGCGAACAACCTGCTCTAGGAGGTGGGCAGTGGGTGCTGCTGCTGTGGGGCCTTTCCACTGAAGCCACACAGGAGGAGGTGCTGTGGGCAGAGACGAAAAAGGGAAAAGGGGTCCCCGAGACACCAGTAGAGCTGATAAATTGGCTTTGTTTTTTAATGTTAGTTGTTACAAAAAAAAAGAATGCTAATCCCAAGACCATGTGGCTTTATAATTTCTAAGAAAGAGATGGTTTAGAAGACTCACAAAGGAAATGGCATTTGATAAGTCATAATCTTCCTAGGACTCCGTTGTTTTATTGGACTGAAATCTACTGGAGCACAGAAAGCTCACGTCATGTACTCTCTTTCCGACCTGACAGCTCTATATGGACACGGTGGTTATGGCTCACTTACTCCTTCTTTTATTCAACATTTATTGGGCACTTACTGTATATAAGTAGCTCTTTTCTCCACTACATATTTAGAGCGTTCTTTGAGCTGCCCCTCATATGGAAGGGATTCTGGACCATTCCTTCTGTAGAGGACTCCACTGTGCATATTATCCCTTTTAACTGTGCACCAGACCAGCGTGCACAATGACATTAACTCATTTGTGTTATATTTTTCTTAGGTGTCAGTCCTATAGGCCTAAAGATGACAAGGATGAAAGACACCGTGCTCTGAGCTCTGTTCCCACAGGGCCAGGCTGCTGTGGGAATAAGCTGGTGGCACAGGAGCTAGTACAGAACCCTTGGAGAGGGAAACCACCAAAGTGCCTTCATGCAGGAGGGGAGCCAGGGTAGTTGGGGGCGGGGACTTCTGACAAGTGTCTGGAGATGGGACAGGGCATTCCAGGGAGGGTCTGAAGTAAAGCTGAAGATAAAAAGAACAGTTCATGTCAAGAACCCAAAAAGGCTTTGCCAGCACAGGAGTGGACAGCATGAGGAGAGCCAAGAAAGCACCAGGGAGAGCTTGAGAAAGCCCCGACGGTCATACTAGAAAGGCAGGTGTTTTTCCTGTAAGATCACATCGAGGCTCAAAAGTTTTCAAGGAGGTGGGGGTAGCACAGTCAGCTCTACATTTAGGGAAGCTGGTGTGATGGTTTTGGACCTCTAGAAAAACAACATGGTTTGGTTGAAGAGTATAGTGGGACCCTACTAAGGCAGTAGCTGGATGGGTAGGAAGAAGGGCGTGGTCAAGGCAGCGACCACATGTAGATGGGTGGGTAGGAAGATGAGCTTCTTCAAGGCATTGAAGACGTGTAGATGGCTGTGCTACTTAAAGTAGATCAGGGTACCCATAACTTTAGAGCTTCTTAGAAGCTTGTAAGAAAGTGTGGACCTCAGGTCCCACCTCAGCCCCACTGAGTCAGTCTGTAGGTTCACAAAAATGCCAGTTTCTCCAGGAACTAGTGAGGTTTAAGTAAAGAACACTCACCAAGGCCTCAGCCTACAGGGAGGAGGAACACGACAGCTGGAACTCCCGCCCTTACAGACGTCTCTCTAGCACAGAGATAGTGGAACAATTGCATAGTTGTCATTGAGTGATGGCTGGGGTTAATGTTGGGAATCAGCAAGCATCCAATAGCGGGGTTCTGCTGGACTGTGCGGTCCAAGGGGGCTCCCCTAAAAGCGTGTGTGTAAAATCTCCCATGTAAAGAGTACAGAGTGAAGGAGACACCGGGGTCTGGAAGCAATGGCAAGAGCGAGAGCTTGGATGAGCCATGGAGAGAGCATGAAAAGTTGGCCATGAGTTTGGGTGGGGATTGTAGAGGTATCAAATCCAGCCCCTTGATTTTTACATTCAGAAGAAAATGGGAAGAGAAAGGCCTGAACAATATGGAAAGACCACATGCGAGAAGAGAAGTGACCCAGGCTCCGATAATGGCTCTAAACACAGCGTCTTCTTCGTTGCTGGAGCCATCATTTTAGGTGCCTTAATTTTGACTGGTTTCAGAAAGATTAATTGAGAATTCTTTATATGAGGCCTTGTCCTAGACAAGGGAGAGGAATTAAAATACTGAGATGCGCTCCCTACCCTTGAGGTATTAGGTGACATCTGGCTTCATCACAGAAGTTTATTAATAGAGCAGGGGTCATTTCCAGTTGGTTCCTTGTTGTCTCGGGTGGACCACTTCGGATCCAGTTTTCCCAGCACTGGTTTTGGTTGGCAGTCGTTCTCAGCCTGCTGTGTCATATGAACCATGCTTCAGCCCGCATGTTCTTAACGTTATCTCTGCCAGCTGCGCTGTATGCACATCTGCTGCGTGTTTCTGCTGTTGTCCTAGGACCCTCCTCAAACATGGACGACAGGTCTCAGGATCCTCAAGGCACCCCTCAGCAGAGCAGTCGTAGAAGCCAGTCCATACACGTGGCATTCTTCCTGAGCCTCTTCTTAGCTTGTAGGTGGAGACGGATGCTCTGTTTAAGATGTCCACAAGACCTGTGAGTTCAGGGTTCACAGTAGCTCTGATATTACACTTCAATTTTGTTAGAGACTGATGATCCATAAAGTGCTGCTGTCTTACTCACTACCATATTCTCAGTCGGAGCACAATGCATGGCCTGGGTGAGCATTCAACAACCATTTTCTCCACAACTGAACCCATACTGTTTTTAGACTTGCAGAAAGTATGCAAAACAGCCAGGGTGTGTGGTTAATTTTGAAAGTGGAAATGTCAAACCCTGGCAGATAATTTCCGGGTCTGTGACTGGCTTAGCTTTGTCTGGGTTACTGAGCGACAGGGCTACCATTCATTCCTTGGTGTTATCCTGCATGCTCTTCCTCATGGTTCACAGAAACTCTTAGTGCTCTACAAGTGATGCAGCAAATCCAAGAATACTTGTTGGTGACATGGCTGCATCTATAAAAGTGCTTGGTATGCAAGCCTGATGGCTCAAGTTCAATCTCCGGACCCCTGAAGAGAACCGACTCCTGAAAGTTGTCATCCGACTGCAACACAGGCGCCTTGCTGACTGCAACTCATGTACCTTGCTGACTGCAACTCATGCACCTTGCTGACCGCAACACAGGCGCCTTGCTGACTGCAACTCATGCGCCTTGCTGACTGCAACTCATGCACCTTGCTGACCGCAACACAGGCACCTTGCTGACTGCAACTCATGCGCCTTGCTGACTGCAACTCATGCACCTTGGAACATTTACACCCATATACATACACATATACACTACAAAAATAACAATAAATAATTATAAATATGAAGAAAAGAGAGACAGAACTCATATAAATCACCATTTTTAATTTTATAGGCAGAGTGTGTCACAGTGCCTGCAACTTACAGATAGAGCTCCCATTAATTGATCCAGAAATTGGCAAACGTCTTTGTGTGGTATTGGAAAGCCAATTGCTAAATTTAAAAGAAAAACTATTTGTAATCATTTTTAATGTTTGTATTTTTTCACTGTCTATTGGCACATTTCACTGTTTTCTGCAATTCAACTGTGGCTCCCTAGGTGCCTACATTGAGCTCTGCCTGAGTCTTTCTTACTACAGTTAAGTTTTTATATGTTTGGCACAAATGCTTGAGCGCTTAATAACCTTTTCTGAGACTTTGCTGTGGTAGCTGTTAAAATAGAGTCTCACTAAGCCACCCAATTCTCCTGAAACTCAGTGTGTAGCCCAGGCTGACATCAAATCCATTGCGGTCCTCCTGCAGAAGCCCCTGCAGCGCTGCGATTACAGGCATGCCTGACTTTCTGAGACCTTTCTGCGCCGTGCATCCTAGTTCTGTGATGTGACTGTCCCAGTTATTAGTGTATTCAGATTTACCAATGAGAGACAGATCCATTGCTCTCCCTAATTTATTTTTAAAATGAATTAGCGGGAAATCATTGCCACATTGACTTTGGTTACCATCCCTACCCTTGGTGTGCTGGTGTATTGCGGGGTGAAGAGTGAACGAGACCCAGTTCTAGGTCCTGAGCTCTAGGCCCAGTGCTGACAGCTCCAGAGCCCAAAGACAGCAAGCTATGCCAGGCAGGGCCTCAGAGCTCACCTGGCTCTACATATGAAGGCTGCTTATGGATTTCATCAACCAGGTTACTTTCTGGGCACAGGAGAACAAAAGTCAGGGAGAGGGAGGGCTGGGTAGGGCAACTTGATTTGACTTCCATCTCCAACACTCTGGAACTGCATGGATAGTACATGAACTTTTAAATCTGCATTTATGTATTTCTTCATCAGTAAAATATTCATAATAAATTAAGTGAGGTTGGCAGCTAGTGACTAGGTATATGACATGGGTATTTTCCTTGAACCTCTGTGGAATTCTAACTCAGTGTCATTTTTAAAGAGCTGCCAAAGTGACAGCAAGCACACAGGTGTGTTTTGTCCCCGGAAATGGCAGAGAGACCTGAGACAAAAATTGTGTGTTTTTATAGGACAAATTTCTTGTTACCAGAAAACAACACAGGAAAACAGATTCAGTAAAAGTGTGACGATCTGGGCATTATGAGAAACAAAATCTAGTTTCAGATGACACATTCTGCTGAAACCGAGAGCGATACACTACACAGCAGTCAGGAAGACCTGAGGTGATGGGTCCCTACAACCTTACATGACACAAAGCCGCCCTCGGGAAAGTGAAAGAAGTATCAGAAATTCATCAGAGCCTACTGGGTACACCCCCAGCACCCCACCCTCAGGAGGCTGGGTTTGGGGTTATAGGCCAAGGTCAAGCGAGAAAAACAAAATAAAAACCCAAACCAAACCTAAACTGAAAGCCGCCCACTCTTTGTGTCCCTCCTACTCAAGTTCCTTCTCCAGCCTGTGGTCTCATGGCCTTGGTTGAAGTGTCCTCTAGGCCCCCGTCTAGTTTCAAATGAAAGCAACCTTGGTTACAACTGAGTGAGCCAGATGTGGTGGTTTCCATGCAGTGAATTCGTTGAGTCTCTGTGTGATCTTCTTTATCCTATGTAAAAATAACTTAGGAGAGCTGAACTATTCCACACGTGCAGTGGAGGCTGAAGAAAAGAGGGGTGTACAGCTGAGGATGAAGTGAAGGAGGTGACCCCATCAGAGGCGCAGAAGAGCAACCTTCCTCTGCGGGGCCCAGGAGGTGCCTCCTATCTGCTCTGACAACTGAGTTACTGAGCGGCTTCTGAAGCCTGCTATTTCTGCTCTGTCAGAGTCATTCCATTAAGACTTAAAATAAGCCTGCAACTGGATAATCTTACCCTTATAGAATTCTGCCTTATGTAACGCATGCAAATGTGCATCGAAATTATTAGGCTTTTATTTTCTCCCCTCAGCGCTGCTTAAGTAAGAGCTGCAAAAGCCCAGAGATTTCTATAACAAATGTGTACCTAGGAGCATCTCCCGAGATGGTGCTAACAGCTCCCCGGAAGCAAAGGCTCTGTGGAGATGGACCGGACTGGGTTATTTACGCCAAACCAGTCCTTGCACCTCATTTTGCTGTCAGCCCTGAAAGTTGTTCTGTCCAAGAGGAAAAGTATTTAGAATTCAGGTCAGAGAGCCAAGGGTGGAGTCGCAACCTTGCCCTCTGTGAGCTCCATGCCATAGCTAGCAAAGGACGCCTTATCTATGTAACGGCAGAGGTAACAGTCCCTGATTCACAGGGCTGCTGGAGAGAGCGCAGAGACATTCATCTACAGAATGCTGGGAACATTATAAAGCGGGGAAGCGTCCAGCACTACCCAGTTCCTCTGCCTCACAGAATGCTGGCTACATGAAGATGAGAAAGGCACTTATTCCCAAAAGCCCTCCTCCGCACCAGTGTAGCAAATGAGGACACCCTCGAATCCTGCCCACAGAGACAGAAACAAAGCCACCAGAAAGCCAGCCCCGTCTAGGAGCTTTCTACAAAGAAAAAAAGGGTAGGCTTCTTGGGAGATTCTAAAGGGGGTTGGGTGGCTTGAAGGAGAAAGTACCACATAAAAGCATTTGCTAATTTGTGGGGCGGAGGGCTGTATGATGACTGAAGCAATCACCCCAAAAGAGTTTCTAATTCCATTTGAGCCATAATCTGATTTCGCTGTGGAGTACAATGTCCCTTTCACGAGAATCTGAAGTCAGTATGGAGGACTGTAGTGCAGAAGTTTTCCACCCAGCAACAGGATGACGTCAGCGGCCAGAGAAAACAACCAATCAGGAAGCAGAATGAATCAGAACGAGCTGGGATTTTGCTCAGCAGTCTCCTAGCAGAAGCAAGCCCAGTTGTGAAGTGCCGGGTTATTTGCAGTTCCTCTGCACTTGAAGCCTAGACTGGGTGGCTCCTTAGCCGACAGAGCGCTGTGAGCGCAGGCGTTGAGGCCGTTTGCTTCCAGAGCTGGTCCTGCAACTCCTAAGAGTCACATCGATGTGTTTGTGCAAGAATTTTGGGGACCATGAAAAAGTCAGGATTAGTGACTATTTTAAAGGCTTGACTTATACGTGGTGTCTTGTAGTCGTTTGAAACCTGGTTTGTTTTACACAATGACTGCCGCTGGGAGGCTAATAAGCTAATGGTACAGGGGCCATTATGTAAAGTTCAGAGCATGCTCCGTAAACTTCAGAGAGTTTGAACTTGCCTGTGACGTTTCAGGTCTTCTAATGCATGCAGCCTGAAAATCCACAGCCGTTTCATCTCTGGGTCAAAAGCTCAACTTTCTAATTTGCTAAAACGTGCTCTCTGTGTGCATTAAAACAAGTTTACAGGAGAAATTATGATGTGGCCTGCAGACTGCCTCCCAGGTGAGGCAGGCATGCAGGAGTTTTTCAGTCTTCAGAGCTTGGTAGACAGTGACAACAGCATCAGAAAGGGTGCAGGTGAAGGGTTAAGTCCACGTGTCTGCAACACTGTCAATACCTCCCGGGTACACACCTTGTCTGATGAGCTCAGGCCTCCAAGCTTGCTCTCCCATGAGTGAAGAAGTATCTGACAATGAGATGCTGATTTTCCTTCTTCCAAAGTTGTTGGTAGGCTTCAGGAAGCACCATCGACTGAGTTATGTCTACATGTGACACAGCCCTTCTCTTTTGATAGTTTGTGAATTGGCTGGATGCCTCCCTTTTTTCATTACTGAAATGAAAACAAGATTTATAAAATTGTGTTAATTTGCGCCAATTAGGGATATACCACTCTGCACTACTGCGATGATGGAATTGGAGAACCTGGAGAAAAGCAGAGCATGTGGCCAGAGGGTTGTAGCTGTGGCCGCAGGTGCCCGTCCTGTGCTGGCTGCCCGTCCTGTGCCGGCTGCCTGTCCTGTGCTGGCTGCCCGTCCTGTGCCGGCTGCCCGTCCTGTGCCGGCTGCCCGTCCGTCCTGTGCCGGCTGCCCGTCCTGTGCTGGCTGCCCGTCCGCCCTGTGCCGGCTGCCCGTCCTGTGCCGGCTGCCCGTCCTGTGCCGGCTGCCCATTTCAATCACTGAGCAGCTCTGCTGCCCCAGTCCACGGGTGCAGACTGAGCGATGCTCAGATCCAAAGATGGCTATGAAGATCAGAAATGGTTCGCACAGAGGCTCACTGGCCTCACAGGAGAGGGAGAGGGCTACTCAATAATTCATAGCCCTCCTCCCTTTAAACTGGAAATAAACAACTTGTTGGCAAATAGACGTCCCAGAGAAACCCATTTCACAAATACTGCGGGATTTGGAATTAGCATAAAAAAGGCTTGCTTCTGAGGCTGAAAGGCGGGTGTGGTGTGCCTTGCAGGTTCCTGGGCAGACTGGAGAGGCCTTATTTACACTTCAGCATTCATTGGCTTAGCCAATCCTCACTGTAAGGGCAAAAGTAAGATTCAGTTGTGTTCTGTTGGGCTGACTCAGAGACTACGTGAAGGTGTGATCGAAGTCTCAGTGTTCTGAAAACTTTGAGAGTAGTGCCAGGGGCTCCTAAAACTCCCCAGCTCCATGTGTGGGTCTTTTCAAGAGAGATGTAACAGATGAAATGCCTGAAACATCGTCAGCGTTCCCTGTCTCCCTCTGGACGTCCTCAAGGACAAACACTCCGTGTGCTCAGGGCTTTAGGGAAGCTGTTAACTAGGGTGGACCAGCAGACTGTGTGAAGGTGAAAACCCCGGGGGCAGGTTATAGGGCACAGCAGTTGCAGTGCAAGAGAAGTAGAAGGAAGTGGGGTGGGGTGCACTTCCTGGGTGAGCTCAAACCAGCTATTTTGGACTCGGGTTCCTCATTAGTCAGAAATTAAGAAGACCACGAGAAATGGCAGCACTGACTATTTACTTCCGCCTGGCCTCTTTCCTACAGAGATGTTCTTGCTGACTAAGGTAAAGCACTGGACCAGGGGAGTAGCTTCCCACAGTGTGGAGGCCGCCTCCTTCTTTCCTCTAGGCAAAGACAACCTGAGCATGCACGGAGATGTATGGCAAGACAGGGACAGTGACAGGGAAACAAGAAAGCTGAGACTTCCCGTTGCTGTGCTGTACCATCCTATCTCCCCTGCAGCACTAGCTCAACTAGAGATGACAAAGGCTGCAGCGACAGCTTCGCCTAGGAGCAGAGATCAGCCTGAATTTGAATCAATAGGCCGTTCATTCCCTTACTGGCCCTAGCAGATCTTGGTCTATATTTAAGCCAGTGGAAGCCAGTCAAGAGGGTGTCATTTTATGTGGGAATGTATGGGTATGATGGCCTGGGCTACATACTGGGTCAGGCCAGCTCCTTATTGCAATGTTGTATGAGAAGGTGCAGCTGGAGTTGGGCAGACTTCTTAGCCAGTGTGATCGAGGAATACTGCAGAGGGATTGCTTCAGCCCGGCCACAAACCAAGGACTCCAAAACTTGGTGGCTAACTAGGCACGGAAGAGGCCAAGCAGAGTTTCCCTAGAGCTCCAGGGTGAGCGGGGTCATGCCTGGTCCTTAGCTTTGGATGTCTGGTCTCCAAAATAGGAGACAATGCATCCAGGCTGTTTTAAGTTGCTTAGTTGATGGTTCTTTGTTAAACAGCCAAACAAACACATGGGGGGGGGGTGGAAAGGTCCTGATGCCTGTGGTCCTCGACAGACAGGCCTTCTGGTCACATGCATCCCAGGGCAGGGCATCGGCAGCTAGGCCCAACGTCAGACTCCGAATAGTAATTCTCTACTGAACTGTAAGAATGCTATGTACTGTGCACTTGCTGTGTACCAAGTCTCTCTCTCCCTCCAGGCATCTCTCATAAGTAAATTCAACCTAATTTTTCAGTATGGAAATTGGAAGGAAAAACTGGTAGGTGATGTGCCCAACATCACACGGAGAAAGATAGGGCCTGAAGTCTGCTGGACTAGACTTATTTTGCTTGATCACACTGTAAAACACAGTGCTTTCCCAGGCCATTTCTTCCTGTTGAGCAGTTACTTAAGCAAACGGCATTTATTTAGTGCCCAGTGTATGACAAATACAGTCAGGGTTCTGTGGATACTGTAGCACAGGACAGACAAAGTCCCTGCTTCCATGGAGAAGGGAGGCAGAAAGTAGGAAGAAACAAATAATGTAGGTGTAGCAATTAAAGCGTGGGTGGGGACAGAGTGTGACCTGCCGGCTCTGAGGACAGTCTCTGCCTCTTGATATCCACGGTCTTCCATAACCACCGGAGTTGACCTGAACCCTTGGGCTTCGTTTGTAAGGAGCACAATGCAGCATCCTTGGGTCTTCAGGGTGTTTGTGACAGAGCTCCTCCAACAGCGCTGACACGTACACTAGACTTCTTTGTACCAGGGCACCAGCAGAATGCGGTCTGCTACATTTTGTTTAGGGTCCCTTCCCAGATCAACCCACGCTCTCAGAGTACACAGTGAACTCATTTTGATTTTCCATAACAATCTAGATTTCTGAGAGCTGCAAGAATCAAAAAAGCCTGGCCTTGACTTCTATGGGAACTAAAAGACAATATTAAGGTTTTTCAGGGAATACTTTAGATGTTCATTTTCTCAGGCAATAAAGTAATACAAAATGAGAAAAAAATCCTTCAGTTAGATGAAGTCTTGAATAAGAGTTTAAAAATTACATATTTAGGCATAATAAGTATAGAACAAATGTCTGACCTCAGCAGAAAATATGAAAGCAATGGCTATAATTTTTTTTATTTTTCAAGTTGGGAAATACAATCCTTAATTCATGTGGGATCGAGTGTGATGCAGCATTAACAGCTCATGATGGTATCCTGCTGGGTAGTCTTGACACCAGTGAGACCCGCAGGTGTGGAGATCTTTAACCGTATTCATTCCTTCATATACACGGATGCAAGAGTGTCCTCCATCCTTCTGCAGCGGTGGGCACCTTCAGCTATCTAGTACTTATGGACTCGTTCACTAACCAACTCTGACACAAACCTAACAAAGCTTGGGAAAGCAATTCAATAGAAACACACGCATGGATATTTATTGGAGTATTTAACTTGACAAGGAGAGCAGAAACAATAGGAATTCTTGGATATTTGGTTAAATAAAATTCCAGAATGGATGGGGCAGTTTTCTGTTTAAAATGAGGCCTAGAAAGATTTTTAATAAAATGGGACAACGTAAACAGATATCAAGATATTAAACTAACTAAACCAAGATCCCCAGTGTGTACATGGAAGAGACCAACACATACGGGAACTGAATTAGCTAGGAAATATAACTATAAATGTAACTAATGGTCCTTTCATAAATGACTTTAGACTAGAAAGTAGTTCTTGTGTGATCTTGGTGCAGCTTAGCAGTGTATCTTTTCAAATCAAAGCCCACAAAATTTGGACCATTATAATTGTGACTATATGTTGATCTAATTGCTTGCAATGAATAAAACCACTTTTGGTTTGCCTTAATTTTTAGACTCACACTACGTTCCATTCCTTTGCCGCTTTTAAGGTAAGAAGTCAGTGTGGGAAACAAGGAGCTGGTGGAGGACCGGTGAGATGTGCACTCGTGCGACTCTGCTGGTTAAAAACTGGGCTCTGAGACGAGACAGCTGTGTGACCGCATTGGCACCTCAGCTTGCCCATCTGTAAGGTACAAACAGCAACAGTATCAGTGCTTGGATTGCATTTGTTACAAGTGGGTAAGGAGCCAACCCCAGAATGTCGCCTGACACACAGTGACAAGACCTGCATTTTCTAGCCAGACAGTACCTTGCTGTTGGACTTTGGAAAACAACCCTCTGCCCACCCTCTGTGAGTGAAGAGAAAAGCCTGGACGGAAGGTGTCTGAATTACTTGGATGTCTCTGAGTGAGGCTGACTTACAGAAGCTGTGACCTCGAGGAAGAGGTGAAAGCTAGGGGGACTCTGACTGTTGCAGCTTTTCAAGTCAGCCCTGGCCTGGGGCGCTTGGCATTCTTTTGTCTTTAAAGTCTCAAATAATAAGAGGTTCAGTTGACACCTAGGTTCTGTCAACCTAAACACAATGGGAAGAGCATGGGCACCATGCATCTGTGAAATGCAAATGTCCTTGAACACTAGTGGACATTTGGGGTCCAGGTCACATCCTTCATCTCGTAAGAAGTGATCCAGGCACTGCTCTGCAAGAAGGAACTCCCCACTCCTCTGGAGCCACTGTCCCTATTCATATCTCATGACTATTATGTTTCAGAATAAACCTTGAAGTTTACATTCTGGTCTTTTTGATATCATCCATAACTAAACTTGAGCCCTGGCAGTGGTGGTGCATGCCTTTAATCCCAGCACTCGGAGGTAGAGGCAGGCAGATCTCTGTGAGTTCAAGGCCAGCCTGGTCTACAAGAGCTAGTTCCAGGATAGGCTCCAAAGCTACAGAGAAACCCTGTCTCGAAAAACCAACCAACAAATAAATAAATAAATAAATAATAACTAAACTTGAATAGTTCAATTAATCAATACAACCCCTTATTAGAACTAGATGTAGGACTTGAAATATTTTTGAATATCAATTTTTAAAATGGATTAAAATAAGGAAGACAGAACTGGGAAAAGATCTTAAAGACGGTGCTTCACAGATGAAGAGCTAACATCGTAAAAACTAATCTGCAAAATCAATCAATCAATCAATCAATCGACACCCATAGATTTCACCAATCACAGGCTGTGTGGTCCTGGACAACTTTCTGACCTCTCTCTGTCTCACATCATCCTGGAGTTAGAGGACAATGGCCTCTTTCTCACACCACTCATTAGAGAATGGAAAGAGAGCATTAACTCCTGAGTGCCTGTGCAGCAAAAGCACCAGTGAGGGGCTAATGTTCAGGTGCTAGCATATGGCCAGGCCATTGCTCTTCACTCTCTCTTTCTTCTTCTTTGACTAATGCTGAAGTTTTGCCTAAAGACAGTAGCTGCCTTATGATGGCCTCTCATAGGAGAGGAAGGAGCATTTGTTGACACTCTGCTATGGGCCTGGCAACAGAGCAGGGGCTGTGCCAAAGGCTTCGGGGGTACCCTGGGTGGTACCTCCTACGGAAGTGGATGACAAAGAGAAAGAGCTGATGTTACCTTCTCACACTTGGAGCAATCCCCCTCCTTGGTTTTGGGATTTCCATCCCTGACTCTGCTCAGAACTCAACGAGAGAACCCTGTGGCACAAAGCAGATTGAAGAGCTGCAGGCCCTGGGAGTTGGGAAGGACATTCATATGTTTGGGCTAACTGGTATTTCAGGGTCTTAGGACCCTCTTGGTTATGAACCTCCAGAGCTAAGGTGCTGAGCGTGCTCACAGGTGCTGGGTGAACCTCCTAAAACACAGCAAGTAGTCAATGTGAGACACCATACCCCAGCCCCGTCCTGAGCCCAGCTGCAGGAACTTGCAAACAAGGGTACAAGTATGCTGAGGTATAATCTAATTTTTCTAAGCTATGGTTCATAAACAAACAGAAAAATTGTGAAATTTCTAGTGGACTTAGTAGAGGCCCCACCTTGCACCAGCTCTCTGCTGCACACCTGATGTAGTTCACGATTTCTTCATGATTGTCCAACAGCATTCCCGCCTTTTAGTGGAGAAACCACTTACTTATGCTGTATCGTGGCACACACACACCTCAGGGGAATCAGGAGTCAAATTCATTTTTTAACATGAAGTCAATTTTCTTTTTACCACATTCCATAGTTCATCTTATAGTACTTTCAACGTGATTTAAAAAATAACTTATGAATATACTTAGCCAACATTTACTGTGTGAGCAGTCTGTTTCAGATGCATGGTAGTCAGGGGAACACAACTCCCTCTGCATACCTTCTTCCACAGACTATTCTGTCTGCCTATAGTCTTGGATAAAAGTCACATAAAGTCAATGTAAAGTCTCACCTTTTGCTGAGAGTACAAGCTTTAGAAGAGAGAAGCTATCTAGCAAATCTGCCTGTGGAAGCGTGGGGACTTTGGTCCTGTGAGGAATCTGGGGTGCGATGGATGACCCTGTCAAGAGAGAGCTCTGTGGCTGAAGGTGACACGGACATCTAAACTCGTGGCAGTTCCTCATGTACCATTCTCTAGACAAAGGGGCAGCTAGTGAAAAGTGGAGGCAGAACTCAAGGATTCTGCGGAGTAAATGTCTTCAGCTGAGAATGTATTAGGTAGTGGGTAGAGTTTCAGCAGCAAAGACTGGTTCCTGGGAAACTTCCAAGTGGAACACAGACAAATGCACCCCATGGGTCACATGGCTTTTGTCATATGGAGACTCTTGCCCTACAGTCCTGTGGTGGGGATGACACTGTTGCTGGCGTTGCTGGTGGGTAGAATGTCTCAGAGTAAAGCAGACCCTGACTCCCCATGGGCTCAGTCTATAGGCTTTGAAAGAGTATTGGCCTTCCCTGAGCCGCAGCTTCTGCAAATGCAGCGAGAGTTCTGACATGTTAGCACTGTTGTCAGGATCAAAGGCAGCGATAACTGTTAAACACTGGATGGAAGGAACTTATGTAGGCATCACTTTACCAGAATGACAAGGGGGTAGCAGTCCGGAATACATTCCCCTTCTGTGCATTCTGCACCTCTGCGTTTTAAATACTTCTGAAATTTTATTTGTATAAGACATGGGGGTCTTCAAGGACAAAGATTTTGTCTAGTTAATCACCTGCATGTCCCTGGCACCTGGACACTATGCTAGCCCATGGTGGAGAGCTGATGAGTGCTTGGATCAAGTCAACCTTCGGTCATTCCTGAGATGTTCTGTAGGACTCCAAGCCGAATTCCAGAGACGTGACTCCCTAGCGTGCTACACTAAGCTTGAGGAAGAAACGTGTAGATTGAAAATGACACTCCAAGTGAACTTTGCATAAGATAACCTGAGACTCAGGAGGAAGGAGAGATAGGGAAGGCAAGAGCTGCAAGGAGGATGTGTTTGAGCTGAACTTATGAAGATGGAAAAATATTGACAAAACGAGATAATGGGGGTCAGCAGGAGGGAGGGTAAAGAGTGTGTGGGGGTGTGTGTGGGTTCTTCCGGAAGTAAACAAAGGGAGTGACGTCTCAAAGCAGGAAATTAAGAAGCAGTTGCGTACAGGGATAAGGAGGTCAGTTTCACTAACGGATGGGAGACTTTGGATGTAAGCACGGGTTTGCGCTACTCTGTACAGAGCTCCGAACCTCATCAGCTTTGTACCTTAGCTCTGAGTCACTAAAGTGAGGGTCTGAGGCGGGAGCACCTGATAGCCCCACGAGAAGATTGCATATTGGCAGGATTGGGACAGGCGGTGACAAACACAGACGCAGGAGAGTGAGCATCGTGTTGCCTTCAAACCTGTGGAAAGATTGCATCGGTTTCTAAGAAATGAGGACTCAGACTCTCTGGGCTGTTATTAGCTTGGGAATCTGCATTTGACTCTAAAAACAAAAATATTTCCATCGCATGAATCAGCTCAGAAGAATAAGCTGTATAACACAGCAAAGTCTAATGAGTGGCAGTCACCTTGTCTCCTGCTCCCAACCTTGGTGGGTAGAGCCAGTGAGCAAATTACCAGCAGAGTTATGCACCACCAAACAGCGTGAGGCTCAGCTGTAGTGGGGCTCATGGGCAGTGGGGTTCAGGGGCACTGGAGTTCGGTGGCAGTGGGGCTCGGCTGCAGTGGGGTTCAGTTGCAGTGGGGCTTGGTGGCAGTGGGGCTCGGCTGAAGTGGGGCTCGGCTGCAGTGGGGCTCGGCAGCAGTGGGGCTCAGGGGCAGTGGGGCTCAGAGGCAGTGGAGTACAGCGGCAGTGGGGCTCAGGGGCAGTGGGGCTCAGAGGCAGTGGAGTACAGCGGCAGTAGGGCTCAGGCGCAGTGGAGCTCAGAAGCAGTGGAGTTCAGCGGCAGTGGGGCTCAGGGGCATTGGGGCTCGGCAGCAGTGGGGCTCAGGGGTAGTGGGGCTGAACTGCAGTGGGGTTCAGGGCAGTGGGGCTCAGCAGCAGTGGGGCTCAGCGGCAATGCTGGATCATCTAGTGATTTGACCTCAACTGTTCTCAGTGACAAAAAACCAACAGCTCCGTGTGTGAGACACTGGACATAATCTCATTTAGTCCAGTTTTTATGACCACAGTGAGGAAGGTTCTTGTAGTCCACTACACAAACACCTTGTGGATTTATTCCCTTAAGAGGTAAAATCCAGAACTTGGACTCAAAGCTGATCTATTAGATGAGTTAATTACATGTCATTGCAGTAGTAGAAAGACTTGTTTTTAACTTAAGGGTTTTAGTCTTGAAGGTATAAGGAGATAGGAAGGCAATTCCTCCAAAGGATTGAGTTGAAGGGCTGGGTATGGGAGTCTTGGGATGCACAGCAGGCCAGAGTCAGAGGTAAACTAGCAGACAGACAGAGTGGAGATGAGGCTAAAGATAACTCCGCTCCCTTTCCTCCTAAGACTGTAAACAGCTTTTCTCTTCCATAGGCACGTGAGGGGGCAGCTCAGGGTCTCCCCGGCAAAGGGCGGGTTTTCCAACTCCATGGCCTAGGCTCCACGGCCAAGAAAGGCTTCTAGTCTCACCAAAATGTAGCCATTCTTCAGCACTCATCGCCCGTCTTGCCCAGGCCTCTGGTGTCATTCCCAATTAATCATTAAGCCTGAAGATTTGCACTTAGCAGACACAAGACAAATTCCAGATGCATGAGCTAAGCGCTTACACTGCTTCTGCCACACCCAGCAGGATGCCTTGCATAGAGGCAGTCCTACCAACCAGCTCAATCTGCACCTATCTTGGGTCTGAGGAATGAGAAGGGAGGGTCATGTGGGTATTGAGATTCATTAGGCCAGGGAATGGAGCAGAAAACAAGGAAGGCAAGAATAGTGAATACGTCTGAGACTCCCAATTTGTATGAGGTCCAAAGAACAGAGTTGACTCCAAGCAAACCTAGGACGCAAATAAAGAGATGTCTTCATGGTCTTCTGTTTTGATTCTGAAGCCTAAGGTCTTACCCAAAGATATTGGTAGTACAAGGTCAAGTCTCTTATCTCCAGCTTCTCAGTCATATAAGTTATCATTTTGCCTCAAGGTTGAATAACCAAAAAGAGAATGGGCCACAGCTTAAATGACTGAAATGTTTGGTGATGATGGAGGGGGAATGCCTCAAGATGCAGACCATGCTCGTGTTTACACTTGGGACAAGACTGACCAAAGCATCACGGGAAACAGACCTCTGACTTGGCCACTGAGATACCTTGTAACATGAGGGCTGGCTTGTTGGGATTTCTGTCCTGCCCGGTACCCCACAGCCAGCAAGCCCCAAAGAAAATCACACAGAGGTCTCCATAAGATTATAAACTGATTGACCCATTAGCTCAGGCTTCTTACTAGCTCTTATAACTTATATTAACCCATGGTTCTTATCTATGTCAGCCACATGGCTCGGTACCTTTTCTCAGTGGGGCAGGGACATATCCTGCCTCTT
>JAQHUG010000110.1:3803194-3839204 GCA_028555095.1 Dicrostonyx torquatus
CTCTACTTCCTGTCTGGTTGACTCACCTATACTTCCTGTCTGGCCAATCAGCATTTATTTAAGACATGATTGACAGAGTATAGAATTGTCCCCCACCAATACCTCGGTTGGATGTATTTCATTTCTACAATTGACTGCATACTCATATATTCAGGAATGGCCATCTGTATATCACTACCCTGACTAAAATGCCTTGTGGAAGAGAGATGCTGCCTTCAATGCACCTACAAGCCTTACACACTCTCTTCCTGTTCTTTCCATGGCAGGGCTGCAACACTGACTTTCAGCTCTAGGAACGTGGGAGCTCCAGGCTCCAGGTTACATGCATGCAGTCTTATGCTTGCACATGATTTCTCTACTCCCACATACGTCTTTTCTTGTCATCTTTCCATCACCAAGAAGGAGGAGGAAGAGGAGGAGGAGAGGAAAGAGAAAGAGAAGAGGAAGAGAAAGAAGAAGAAGAAGAAGAAGAAGAAGAAGAAGAAGAAGAAGAAGAAGAAGAAGAAGAAGAAATAAAACTTTGTCTCTTTTCTCTCCCTTTCTCTCCATTTCAGAACTTGAATGCTAGAACCATGTTGTTCTGCTCACACTCTGTCCCTGTGCTGGACCAGCATCTGGCACACGGTCACTGCCCAATAAATACTTGTCACGTGAATGACAGAAGCCATATGTAGTGTTTCCAGCATGGTATGGAAGCAGTCTGTTGGACCACCAATATAAAGACAAAGGGTAGCTACTGGCATGTCTCTGCAATGTATGGCAAACAGATGCCAGTCAGTAAACAGCTTATACCTATAGAGTGCCAAAGGCCATGCTTGGTATTGCCGGTCTGACAGGTGGACCATTTTCTGACTCCAAAGAAAAACGTTAATGAAGGTAGAAGAGGATATGTGTCTGCTGGGAGGGACGGAAGGGAAGTGCTGTCTGTTCCGGGTGGGGGTGGGAACTGAAACAGCTGTGTGGCACTGTCCTGCAACAGAGGAGCTCATGGAGTGTGTGGTGTTGTTTCGGTGTGTACTCAGTAACCATGGGCTGCTTTTGTTGAAAGAGTACCACACAGAACTGGCAAGCCTGATGGAAGGGAGTCATGCTTGCCCATGCTATAAACTCTGGTGTAGCCGGGCCTGGATGGCAGCAGGCAGCCTGCCCTTGTCTGTGCTCAGCGTTTCATTCTGTTGGCAGTAGCTTTTCTGGATGGCCTCCTCATTCCTGCCTCTCTCCTTGACTCTAGTCTCTGAATACTTAGCACATGACTTCATCTATGCTTCCACAGCCTCAACTGCTTCGACTTCCTGCCTGGACCTAGATATTTGTTTTCATCTCTTCTCCATCTTTCTCATTTAAGCTTCGGAACTGAAGAACCTTGCCATCCACTGGGTCTTTCTTAGTAGTGAGCCATGGAATCCGCTGGCAGATTTGTCAATGAAATAAACCACTAGGGAGAGAAAATGCAGGGGTCACAAAAGGCACAAGGTGTAAACATTCTCTCTTAATTTGTTTTATATACAGAATTAGTTATGCCTGTTCCTTTGTGCTTGGGCTGGGTCTTGAGTGACATGTGCTCACAGCGGACGCGGTTAGAACGGATGAGGAGCCCACGTGTCCGAGGATGTTTTCTCTGCTCTTTGCCTTTCCTCGGCTGTCTTCTCCGTAGATCTCATTTCTATCATTCTTACCCTTCAGCCCACAGAGCCCTCTGATTTTAGTTTCAAGCTGCCCTTTCTTGTCTGAGACCATCTTCAGCTCACTCCTTGCTCCAGAAACACAAGCCAGCTGCAGTTCGCCCCGTTGCTGCATGGCTCCCACACCAGAGTACACTTCTGGAAAGCTTGCATGCTCTTCATGGCACCAAATGGAATACATGTTACTTCTGGGTTATTTAGTTGTGTTTTTGTTGTTCTAGACCACATACGTAAAACCATCAATATTATATATCACCATTGTTCCCAAAGATAGAGCTCCTCCTTTGTCTTTGGCCAGGCCTGTGTTTGTGTCTGAAATGCTTTTCTTGCCTTTTTGATTTGTTCAATCTCTCTCTCTCTCTCTCTCTCTCTCTCTCTCTCTCTCTCTCTCTTTCTCTTTTGTAGGTAATAACTTTTTTGTTTGTTTTGCTTTTGGCCAGAGTCTTACTGTGTAGCTTAGGGTAGCCTTGAATTCACAGTCCTCCTGTCTCAGTTTCCAGAATGCTACAGTCTCAGGAGAACACCACAGTCAGTCTCCTATACATCTCCAGAATTAGCCTTTTCTGTACCTTCAGAATTCGGTGCAGTGTCCTCCCAGAGATGCCATGGTGTGGAAAGTTCAGCCTTACCTCCCATGCTGTGTCCATGTGGATTCTGTGGCTGTCTTTCTCACTATACTCAAAGCCCTTCCAGGAAGATAGACTGAAAGAATTTTGTGTGCCTGGTGCCTAACACCTAAGCCCTGGCACACTATAAGGGATAATCAACATTTCTTTTTTGTTTGTTTTTTTTTGTTGTTGTTGTTGTTTTGAGACAGGGTTTCTCTGTAGCTTTTTTCCTGGAACTAGCCCTTGTAGACCAGACTGGCCTTGAACTCACAAAGATCCGCCTATCTCTGCCTCCCGAGTGCTGGGATTAAAGGCGTGTGCCACCACCGTCCGGCCCCTCAACATTTCTTAAGGCTGCCATCATAATGAACTACCAGGGAATATTCGGTGAGTTCCCAAAAATGGGCCCTGAGAATGAAGTTATCTCTCAGGCAGTTCTGGAGTCTGGTCCAGCCTGTTGGCCGGTCTTCCCAGGTTCCTTATAGTGTTGCTCTGTTTTCCAGTTGTGCTGTGCTGTATAGACTGGAAAGAGATGCAATTTTGATCTAAAAACTAGGACTGAATTGGCTATTAACTACAAGTCCGTGCTGTGGGAAGGGCTGATATGTTTATCTCAGAGAGTCCCAAAGGAAAAGAATCAAGGCTCTCCAACTGCCAACAAGACAGTGTGTTCTCTTTCAGGGCAAGCCTGTGCTGGAGTGCCAGCCCATAGTGATGGCTTCCGGCCTTGCTTCCGGCCTTGCTTTCTGTCCTGCTTGGCCACGAGGCTGCTCTGAGCTTCTTTCTGGTCCTTTCTTTTTTCACTACCTTTGTCTTGGTGCTCGGCTGTCAGGCTCTGATCCCATTGTTACAATCTAATCGGGAAATTTATGTTGGGGTGAGTGGAAACTAGGTCTAGATACAATTTTCCCCACTTTACCCCCAGAGAGGTGGGGTATATTTGGGGTGGGGACAATAGAGCTGAGCTTAGTCTTTGTGATTAGGGCCATAAACTGCTTAACAAACATTTGGTTAATGAGCACATGCTCTGCTGGTTTCATTAGTTCAAATAAAGCTCACAGTGAAGTGTTTCATTCCCCCACACGAGTTGATGTGTAAGGTTCACGGCCACTGACATCTTGAAAATGCCATTGTGCTGTGGTTTGGATTTCGACGTGAACTTCCTCTGGCGTCTCATTGGGACTGTATGTGGACTCAACGTGAAAGAGAAAACCTTGAAGCTTGGTCAAAAATAATAGCAATTCTTCATATTAGACTCTATAGGTTGGCAGAAGTTTATGTGTGTTACCTTATTTATCTCTTTAAGGAGCTAAATAATAATAAAAATAAACCCTCCTAATTACTCCTGATTTACAATAGCTTAGTTAAACTGAGTGTAATGACTTTTATCTCCAATTCCAGTGCCTGAAAGGATGAGGCAGAAGTAGGATTGCCAAGACTTCCAGGCCAGCCTATACATGTAGTGAGCTCTAGGACAGCCTGGGCTATACAATCAAAGCAATAAATAAAATAATCAGAAAAATAAATCGGAAAAAATTCTAGTGGCTGAGGCACAGTGGCCATGACTTGTCCAACCACAGGATTTGTGCCAGGACAACAGTGATGCTGAGAACAAGAACTCAACAAGGGACTTTGACATCTGTTTTAGAGCCAGGGTGACCAGTCACTAGTGTTAGGGCAAACTGCTTTGCACAACTACACCACCAGTAGCCATTATCCGAGAGCAGTTCTTTCTTCCTCATTTCTGTTTCTCATAAAAGTTTTTGTTGCTTTCCTTAGCCTTCTGTCTTTCCTGACGTTGTTGTTGGTGATGGCAGAGAAAGGCCCCGGGTTTCACTCTTTCTGCGAGGCTGGGACAGATGAAAATGGTTGTGCTGCTGTCATCCTAACTCACTAGTGTAGTGGCATTTATTTCATCTGTATTTTAATAAATAAAGCTTGTCTGAAGATCAGAGAGCAAAACAGCCCCACTGGTCAGCCTTACAGACCAGGCAGTGGTGACACACACCTTTAATCCCAGTAGCCACACTAGTGGCCATAGAAACCGGGTGGTGCATGACTTAATCCTAGGGGTGCATGCCTTTAATCCCAGCCATAGAAAGGACTATGGGATGGGAGGAGACAGCTCACAGATACAGTCTCATTCTGAGATTCCTGGAGGTGGGATCACAATTTTTGGACTAAGGTTGAGGTAAGAGCCAGTGGCTGGCTGCTTTGCTTTTCTGATCTTCAGGTTGAACCCCAATTTCTCTCTCTAAGTTTTTATTAATCGTGCTTCACACTAGCTTCATAATAGAATAAAATCCTAATCATGTGTCTCTCTAGCCTGTCACAGACGGTCAAAACACTGTTGGATGATTCAAGAGAGCCTTTCGTCCCAAGTACAGCAAGTCACTCACCACTCTTCACTGCAGGACATTTCTGAAGCGGTTTGTTGAACAGATTTAGAGACCATGCTAAACTCAGCTGTAGCTGATGAGCGCCAGCAGCCATTGCGAATCTCTGGCTCCTTGTTAATAATCCTTTCAGTGCCGTTTATCTTCAGCCCAGCAGAAACTCCTGAGTTCCATCTCTGAGCTGCTTCCTAAGCCTGACGGCACATCTCCACAGTTAGTGTCTGCATGATAGAATCTGCTGCACTGTTCTGCAGTAAAACATAGCTCCCACCCCTGTGCCTTAAACACGAGGTGCTCCACCCCATCTTCCTCAGGAACTCCTCATTGAAAAGCTTCTACAGTGTAGGGTGTCACCGGGCCCAGGAACTGGTAAGACAGTAGGACACTGAAAGAGTCACCTCACGTCAGCACAGGTGAGAAATGAGCCGTGTTAGTTCTGCCTATAGCCCATGGGTCAGTACTAATCCACTGGCTCCAAACTAGTCCATATGTCTGGCCAAGCAAAACATATTGTTAGAATTTCAAGCAACTCCCACCTCTCCTATGGATTCCTCAGAAGTGCTCCAACTAGGTTCCTTACTACTATTCTTAACCCAGTGATGTTCACTTTTCCATAGGACTACTAGAGATTGCACTAAACATATAAACTATAATATCTATTTCTAATCAATGGATATAGAGAGCTTTGCTTCCTGAGCATCTTCTATGTTGCTGTATTTCTGAACTAAGCAATTTCTTGAATATTTGAAGGAAGACAAGATCCAAGTGTCTCCTCCCAGAACCTTATGGAAGTGAACAACCACGGTCCTTAAACATAGCACTATTCTAGGTGGCTTTCTTTGGGAAAGTGGAAGAGATGCTTCTGGAAGGGAGGAGAGGATTGTGCTAGGACTTCTGTCAAGTTCTCTGTGAGGGTGAGGTCATGGTTATCTTCTTTTCCCATGTCCTGTGCCCTGGTGCCAGGTATCCTATCCTGGTTCAGTTTGGCATAAGAGAGTAAGGGAAGTGGTGTGACTTATCTTCCCTCCACACACAGTCAGGAGAAACCTAAGAACAAAGATGATTGCATCACACCCTCCTCCAGTATCCCTAACTCACCCCAGACTCCCAATGTGCCTTGACGGACAGCAAGTCTCCAATGCATTTGCTAGCATCTTGGTTGAGGCAGCCATTTATGTCATCAACTTTACTCCTAGAGGCACAGCTGCTGAAACCAAGAGGGATGCAAAAAAAAAAAAGACAAAGAACAAATAAGCTTTGTCTTGCCCGAAAAGAAAATGTCCCATCTCCCCATGATTCTGGTCTTTGAGCTGTTACTCTCTGTTATGTAACTTCAGACACTTAGTTCTCCCTGTTGGGATGTACAACACCCCCGGTTCCCTCTCTGTCGGAACTTACACCCCAGGCTCCCTGCGCTGGCTGATCTTGACTTCTGACCCATCAGGTTTACATTGTCTACCCAACCATTTCAATTTCAGGTTCTTCTCCAGAATCGTTATGTTTTCCTAACATAATTTTATTTCACTGGGTAAATTATAATTTTTTTGACCACGTATGAGGCTTAAACATTTAAAAGAATTTCTCAATATGATCTGTAGAGTTTTGTTGTTGCTGTTTTGGTCTATTGGTTTTATTATAGTTTTGCTGTTTTATTTTTGGTTTTGGCACTTGAACTTAGGACCTCCACATTGCCAGGCAAGTGCCCTACCACCGAGCTGTGTCTCAGACCTCAACATGATAAATATTCTAGGGGAGAAAGTTACATTTCACCACACAACAACATCCTAGAAAGAAATTATCCGGGAAATATTTGCTATGGGGTCTCTGAGACCTTTCTCCAAAGCTTTTCATAAATGTGAATTACAGAACTAGAAGAAACACTAAGGATTGTTTGGTTTTAGTCTCTTAATATATAATTCTGAGGACACAGAAGCCAAGAAATAGCAAAGTGTGCACTAGTCAGTCTGGGAGCTGTTCTCTCCTCTCTATGATGCAGTCTTTGAACTGTGCATTGTAACCATTACTCAAGGCTATGCTCAGCAGACACAAGGCCCTGGGCTCAACTCCCAGAACTACCACAGAAAATGGTGCTCAAGGCATTGATAGCCAAGTATTCTCTACTACAATGCAAAGGCTTTAAAATCTTTGCTTTGTGAGGTTCTGCTCTAGAGTACTGAATTGCCCAAGCAGCAGTTCTCAATCTGTGGGTCATGACCCCTCGCAAAGCCTCTTTCTTCAAAAATATTTACATTCAGAGTCATAACAGTAGAAAAATTACAGTTGCCAAGTGGAAATGAAAATAATTTTATGGTTGGGGTGACCACAACATGAGGAACTGCTGCATTACAGAAAGGGTCACAGCATTAGGAAGGTTGGGAGCTATTCATCTGAAGTAAGCAGGACAGTACAGCCATCTGGAGATGGCAGTAATAGATTTTAATTTATTTTAATCTGGGAATGACATTGCAAATTTTGTTTTTCATACTACAGACTTAATGAAATAAACCTTTTCTATTTTCTTCTTTGGTAAAAACTCCACTTTTTTCAAGAGCAAATGAGATCTAGATGGGACGTGAAAGTTAGGGACATCGTTTGGACAGGAAAGAAACAGCAGTGACAGAGCAGTGACATAGCAGTGAATACTCTAAGCTGTATCCTTGCTGCTGATGCCCCTGCAGGAACTAGCAACCCGAGCCACAGCCCAGCCATCTCTCTCTGGTGGCACTGTGTTGAGGAGCTGGCTCTCATTTATGCCTGCTTTGTAGTACACCTATCTACTGACAGCTTCTGCTCACTTGGACCAGGAATAAAGGCTTAAATATTTCAAAACCAAAATCTCCCTTATGATGTGATAACATATCTCCAAAAGAAATGAGCAGTCCACTCCTCCCAATTTTGGACAGTTTATAGATTTCAATTCTATATGTCACCTGATCCAAGCTCCCCTTAGACGTAGTCACTGAGGGAGATACCAATATCTTTTTTGTCCCATTCTTGGCCAATAGAATCAGACACAGATGGAGATACCAAAGTCAAAACTAGTTTCTTCCAGTGGCCCTTCACTCAAAGGAATGGCTTGCCTAAGGAATCCGAAATGCTCAAGCCAGATGAGAAAGTGTTATGTTGCCTTGGGGAATAGCTGTTAACATCTCTGGATGTCCTCATCAATCAACAGGCTAGGTCTATCTATCTCCCCATTATGCTGAGAACTTACTTAAGGTCCAGATGGCAGTGAAAAAGCACCCCACATTGACTTGGAAGCCAGACTCATCAGAATGTGCAGGAAGAGCCAGTTTGGCAAAGGAAAAGTGACTTTAATTATTCTTCAGTTTAGGGATTATGTAGTCGAGATTAATTACACGTCTTGTTTAACTGGGGGCCAGATACAAAACCTGGTTTTGCCATTAAAATATTTCGGGGTATTTTCTGTGTCAGTTATTTTGTTACCACTGTGACCAAAATGCACGACAGAAACACAGTAAGGAAGGGAAGATTTGCATTGGCTCACGGTTTCAGAGAGATTTCAGTCATCATGGTAAGGAAGGCGTGGGAGAAGGAACCTGTGGCAGCGGTTGTTCATGAAAAAGAAGCAAAGGGTATGGGGAGGAGATAGGGGTGGCCTTAATCCTCAAAGGCCTGCCCACTGCCCTACTTCTGCCACCAGAGCCCAATACCTAAAGTTTTTACACTTTTCAAATCAGTGTTACCTGCAGGAAACCAAGTCTGTAAACAAGGGCCCATCTGGGCATTTCAGATTATGACAGCAACGCAGGACTGAAGAGCATATGAATCCTGACACGGAGTTGGTCAGTTGCTGCTCAGATCCTGCCATGACCACGTGGAGTACATTCCTTGTGCTTTACCCTGAACTGCATGAGTAAACCAGTGATAACTGCTCTACAAACAGGTTATGAAGGTAAGATTACATTAAATTTACAAAAGGATAAAGAATGTCAGTGATGGGCGGTGGTGGCATATGCTTTTAATCCCAACACTGGGGAAGCAGAGGCAGGCAGGTGAATCTGTGAGTTAGAGGCCAGCCTGGTTCCCAGGGGGAGTTCCAGGATGGCCAGAGCTACACAAGAAACCCTGTCTCAAAAAAGGAAACAAAACAAAAGAATATCAAACAATAGGTAATAGATAATAAATAGGCCCCCACGTCTCAAATTTGCTTCTTGATGCACAAGGGGGTGGCAAGATTTTTATGCCAGTGATTTCTTTTGAGAGAGTGCTCCCAAGGAAAACAGCCAAGGAGTGAGAGAGACAGAATGACAGGGAGGCAGATGTAGTCATCTAGATCCTGTGGAAAAACTCTAGATGGCAAACAATACCATGACATTTTCTTCTCTCTATCAATCATCCTTTGGCCATTGCCTCCTCTAGGGATAATATGAAACCTCTTGCCATTTCAGGGAGAGATGTCTCTGCCCTCTGATGGTGGTTCTCGGGAGAGAGAGCAGCTTTGGGCTTCTGGCAGCCAGCAGCAATTCAGCTCTGGGATGAAGGCTCTGGCCTGCTGTCAAGGATCTGGACAGTATACCCAAGAAGTCTTCTGTGCTCAAGGCACTGGATGCTCACCGCGTCTGCTGTGCACTTCCTGTGCTTGCTCCTTCAGCCGTTCCTCCAATGGCAGATAGTTGACTGTCCATCACTTCTGTGTGTCCATCACTTCTTCAGGAACGCGGGATGCCTCAGCGAGTGAGAGGAAGAGATACAATACACATACGAAGGGAATAATTATCTACCATGTCCTGTGGTGAAAAGTACGTGGTAAGATGGTAACAACTCATCACTGAAGACGCACAGCATTGTGTGTGATACAGTATATGACACACATTCCATAGATCACGCAGGCATTGTTAGTGTCACATTCCATAGATCATGTAGGCATTGTTAGTGTCAGACTTGATGGCACATACACTGTTTTCCAGACATGTGCATGTCTGATGTGATCTAAGCCTCTGCTGGTCATTTTGCCGTCAGAATTTCAGGGTTGATATGTTTAAATTGTGCTCTCTAGTAATTTGAATGTATCTGCTTATTTGTTAATTTTGTATCTACATTTTTTATTTTTTTTTTACATTTATTTATTTTGCGAAGGTGGGACACACACAAGCCACAGCCTGCCTATAGAGGTCAAAGGACAGCTGTGGGAGTACCCTGTCTTCTTGGAACATCTGCTGTTTTTAGGTTCCTCTTGCTGGGATCATAAAGATGGCTTTGTGGTAGTTAAGAAGGATCTGGAAGCTATCTAGCCAAAGATATTTCTTCAGGAAGTAGAAACTCCTCAGAAGGAGCACTTCTAAAAGAATTTAGTAAAATGAATGTGGGGACTCCAGACAGAAAGGTATTTGTTCCCCTGAATTTGAAAGCAGTTAAGAGTGTCAAGGGTGTTCTTTTAATACCGGGGACTGTGAGATCTTGTCTCAACTTTTTGTTTGTCTGCTTCCTTCTTCCCTTTCCTATTTTGGTTTTCCAGCATTTTCTGACTTCATCATGGTTGAGCCCAGGAAAGCTGCTAATGTGTAGGGATGAGCAAAGGCATCTCCTTCAAGTCTCAGCACAGCACCCCGTGGGAGAGACTAGTTGTCCCTGGACAATGTGTCAAGCCACCTAGGGCTGGAAGGGGAGCACATGAGGCTGCTGTCCTGGGCAGGGGACGAGGGAGGCCATGTGGAGGGCAGCACTTGTGGCACAGGGGCCGTGGCCGGAAGAGCTCTGTTCTGCCAAAGGGGATGACCCGGGAAACTTTCCGAGTAGGAAGTTCTAGCTGACTGATCAGGAACTGCTCGACTGGCCTGTGGCTGCTTTATTTGCTACGGTTGCTTGCTTTTCCATTTTGCAAACTTCTAGCAACACCATCCCCCTCTAACACTGTAGCTGTACACAGTGACCTGCATGTAAGGAGTGCCTAGAAGACCCCAGAGTCCCTTCAAAGCGCGGCTGTACCAAGCGTCTCTAGAGGGAAAGGGTGTGCAGGCTTCTCACCAGACTCACAGCATCCTAGCAAGACACGCATCTGAAATTTCCGCCTGTGAGGCTGTGGGGTCCTCAGAGACATGTCACATCCCAGAGTCCCATGGAGAGCCTGACATGCAGCAGGTCTCATGTTTCTGAAGTTGGACTTACACGGGGTATCCAACATGCAAAGTTACATGTGTGTGAAGAAATGATGTCCTGCCAGTCACACACTGATAAATACAGAAACTGTCAAACATGTGACTCTCTCCCTGGGCATTTCTCCTAAGAAAACAGTGAGGAAAAATGTGAGCCAGGCGGTGGTGATGCACGCCTTTAATCCCAGCCTTTGGGAGACAGAGGCAGGCGAAGTTCAGTGAGTTCAAGGCCAGCCTGGTCTACAAAGAAAGTTCCAGGACAACACAAAGAAACCATGTCTCAGGAAAAAAGCATCAAAACTGCCTTGGAAAATATTGTGGCCTTTGAAATCCACAGCTTGGCTCTGAATTTCAGCTTGCCGTAGACTGGCTGGATGAGCCTGGGCACATTAATGTCAAAGTTCGTCTCTGTCTTCTCAAGTGTATGGTGGCTTTACCAGCGATCTGCAATGTTATTTTCTGGGGCTTAAGGTTTTGCATTATTTTGAATTACCAAACATTTGCATGTGTAATTATCAAACATTTGTATGTATACAGTGATGTGGTAAGACTTAAGATGATATATGACGGTCACCTGTTTCTTTATACCTTATAGAGCCTAAAGGTAAAAATATTCAATTTTACTATTATCTTGATCTCCTCTCCTCTCTCTCTTTCTCTTTTGTGTAACCAGCTGACCTTGCACTTGGGGTCTTTCTACAAATGTCACCATGTTCAGCCCAATGTGCAGCCTTTTCAGTGTGCCTTTATTTTCACTGTGGCCTGTCTCATGAAGTTAGATGTGGAATTTTCCACTGGTGGCATTATGCCAGCACGCAGGCTGTTTCAGAGCCGCTTGCATTTGGGATGTTTATGTTTGCGATGCTCAAGCCGTTCTGTTATTTATGAACACGGAGGTCTGTGTGAGATAATCTGTGTGAAGCTCCAATGTCTGATGTGGAAAACTTTCGGTAGTGATAGCCTTACCCTTCTTGTCTCAGGACTTGCTCCTGTGGAGAACGATGATCAGTTTTCTTCCTCTAGAACAGAATTCTGAGATTGTCACGGAACTGCCATATCCACTGCTAACATCATACTGTGATTAAGTACTGGTTCTTCTTGTTAGAATCATGTTTCCAGTAAATTGGGCCTCAGTTTTCTCCTCTGCAAAATGGGGCTAGTAAGAATACCCGTCTGTGTAAACGTTGGAGGGAGACAGGGAACTACGTAGGAGACTCCATGGAAAGTACCTCACAGTGTGCATGACTCATAAAAATATCCCAACAAATGCTTGGTAGGATTGTCCTTGTCATTGCTGGCACAGTTGCCACCATCATTATCACCATTGCCACTATCACCACCAAATAATTTGTCTTTGTTTTAGCTTATTCTTCTCCCGTATGAGTCAATGTGGTTCCACAGTACTAATAAGCACTTCAGAAGAGGGCAGAGAGGCGTAGAGGGATGTTTGCATATAGGAGTAAGGGAGAGACATTTAAACTATGTCGAGAGTCACAATCACTGTTCCAGAGACCTCGCGTTAAAGCATCAAGAAATCAAAGCAGCTAAATTCTCCTCAGTTCCAAGCGTTTACCTCCCAAGCAAGGCAGAGCTCCCGGAGAAGAGTCTGCAGGCCACAAGCAGAGACTTGGAGGGATCTGCTGTAAGGAACCTGTCCTTCCAATCCCACGGGCAGAACACCGTCTGCTGCTTGCCTTCCCAGGAGAAAAAAATAGCAGGAGATTGCTCCGCACTCCCCAGTGAGCCACAGGGCTCAGCTGGCTCTCTGTGGGACTCTTTAATGAAACAGAGTTCAACAAGCCAGGCCCCAGCATGCTTCACCTTTGGACCACTGATGCCAACACCTCTCCGGAGAAAGAGCCGCTTGTGCTGTCTTGGTAGCTGTGATGCAACCGCTGAAGGGAAAGAAGGCTCCTACCCACTGGGGTTTTGCAACGCCTCCAACGAAGGGCTTAAAGGATTCCAGATGCATTTGAGAACTGAACTGTGCTGGCTCTCCTGAGCCAGCATCTTTGAATACCAGTGGGACTAACAATGACAGAATCCAGACCCAACTGCCCATGCAGGCCTGCTGGTATCTGGGTTGTCTAGTCATGACAAAGCATAAACAATCTCTGTGGCACTGTGGAAAAGATGGCACCTCATTCAGCTGTACTTTACCCAGCTCCTTGGCTGGTTCCCAACCTTCCCCACCCCGAATCTCCAAGGGAGACTTCAGGACGATAACCTCAGGGCATTAACATTCTCGCTCCTTTTCTGAGTCTACAGGTATTTCTAATCAAAGCTGGATGGCAGTAAGGGGTCTGGGACAGCAGGACAGGAAGTCAGCTCTCACCAGCATTGGCTGAGAGCGAGGCAGATCTCAGAGGAGATGTCTGACTTAAAGGAAATAAAAAACAACCATCTTTTGCTACAATGATAAGACTTCTTTTTTCATTCTAAAGAATTACGTTTCTTAACACAGCAATTTCTTCTGCTCTGTAGATTGTAAGGCAGGAAACAGATCTGTGACCTCTGTGTGGTGGTGACCGTGTGGCAGGGTCTGGGACAGAGCAGTGCTTGCCTCTCTGACCATTTGCAAGGGCACAGAGGCCTGTGCAGGGAGAGACCTGCCTCTGCTTTTTGTCTGCTCTGCTCCAACTGTGGTAGTCTGAGATGCTGGATTCAGTACTTTTCTCATTACTATGGAGAAACACCTGGCAAAAGCACTTTATGGAAGGAAAGAAGAGCTCATTTTGGCTCATGGTTTGAGATCACAAGGAAGGCATAGTGGCGGAAAAGTGAGGCAGCTGGGGTCAGGAAGCAGAGGGAGGTGAGTTGCTATTCAGCTGCCTTCTCCTTCTTAGTCTGGGATCCAAGCCCAAGGAATTAGGTAGCACCCACAGTTAGAGCGGGACATCCCACCTTAGTTTAATAGCATCAGGAAAATTCTCTGTGGGAATGCCCAAAGCCTTGCCTTCATTTTAATCCTAGATCCTGTCCAGCTGGGAGTCAATGTTAACCATCTCACGTGGAAAGGAGCCGTGCAGGTGGGGGGTCTCCATCTTAAAACATTTTCAGCTTTGCTGGGCTGGAAACATGTTGAGTCAGGGGCCATCTAAATCACACAAGAAATAGCTCTTGAGTGGGTTTGCATGCTAATGTTTTCTTTTCTTGTCACCGTGACTTTATCACGAGAAGCAGTCTCATGATGGCATGGCCCGCCTACGTGCATAATCAATACTGGGTGGCACCCACCGTTTCAGTACAATGCTGCACAGGGACGAATGCTTCAAGGAAGGAAGGCACAGGCTGCCTCCAAGCTCCACCTGCACGGGGCCTTCCTCCGCATCCCCAGGGAAAAGAGAGTTGAGTCATCCTGCGTTACACAAGAAACTACGTATGCAGCCAGTCCCTAGTAGACCCCAAGGCAGTAGCAAATTACTAGAAGATGCTAACAAATTGCTCTGTAAGTGAGGAACTAACTTTATTCCTGCTTCCCTATCTTTAATAAAATGTTATTTATTCTTTCTGTATATTCAGCTTAGTTAGAATTTTACTTTGGAACATGCAAATGGAATGTGTGATGTGAGTGGGAAAGAAATGAGGGGAGGAAACAGGGCAGGAGATGGAGGGGGAGAAGGAAGAGGAGGACGAACAGCAGACAAAGGAGAGAAAGCAAACAGTCTTACATCATCAGCCCATGGTGCAGCCGGGTGCTTACAGGACAGAGCCGTGACCCAAGGCCCCATGTAAGTTGCACTGTGTGTACACTCTGTGTGCCCTTGTGCATGTGACGGGGATGGACACATACCCTCTAGCCTCAGCACTTCCAGTTCTGTCACCTACAGTGGAAACCCCAGCCATTTCAGAACCTTCCCCTTTCTTTGATCCCGTGTGAATTACCCAGGTCCTTTGATCACTGCCTTAGTCTCATTTCTACCCAAAGACTCTGAGAAAAGTCCCGTGGATGCTCGATGATTTGACAGTAGGACAGGGATCTGTGGCAGGGTGAACAGTGTGTTGCCAATGGACGTTCTTACTCCCACAGTCTCTTCGGGAGAGCTTCGTGAAATGCACAGAATTGCTGGTTCATAGGACTCCTGGGCACCACCATGGATACTTTATCCCTGTAGCATCCTCCCATTTCCTAGGTGCGCAGAAAAGATTCCTGCGTATCCCTCAGAGACATTCTGGTCAAGACGATTACAGGGATATGCCCCCAGGTGAAGAAAGGTCAGGAAGAGGTGGGACAGGAGTACTTGGAGTGCACAGAAAGCCAGGTTCTCGTTGGCACTGATCTAGTTTGGGGCACTTGGTGTCTGGGTGCTCGCAGCAGCCTCCTTCCTGCGTTCCCTGTCTATTGAGCTTTTGCTTCGTTTCTACTACTCAGACATTGTGTGATCATCTCTCTTGCTTTAATTTCTCAAAATTAAATCTATTTATTCATGGAAGGCGTGGTCTGCCATTAGTATGGACTTAAAAGGACAACTTGCAGGAATCAGTTTTTTCCTTCCACCTTGAGACTCCAAGATATGAAACTCAGGACATCAGACTTGCTGTCAGGCACCTTTATGAACCCATCTCGCTGGGCTCAGATCCTCTTTGGAAGCCCAGGGCTTATTACATCACTCCCTTCTCTGAAACCGTGCTCCTCCTCACAGCTCGGCTCTTTGCTCCTTTCCCATCTATATGTACCTCAAGAAGTTCTGACACGGTATAAAAAAAAAAGTATTCAAAATCTTGCTCCAGGACCTCTCTGACATTATTTTTCACCTTCCTTAACCAAGTTTTCTTTAACCCCTGATATTTCCAAATCACGTATTCCAGTGGTCATATTTCAAAAGACATTTACAGCTTAGATGTCACCCAAACACATATGGTAGGTTCATGATTCTTAATTCATTTCTCCTCAGTCATGCAGGGATAATGGAATCTTTCAATTCGCCTGGGTCTAATCTACTTTCTTTGCTGAGTCGTGTGAGTATCAGCCCACATGGAAGGAATACCCTTGTTCTTCGGGGATGGTCCTGGGAGTGGGCTAAGGAAAAGGGCAGAGATCTATTTTGATACTGATGTGGGGTACTTTGAAATCTAGGGTACTGTCCTTCCTCTCTGTGAGCTGGCTCCAGGTGTCCTCTGATTAAGAAACATACCCCGAGATCAAGTTTCAGAGGGAGAGATCAGCATCCTCCTCACCAGAAAGGCTCCCTTCTGCAGACTCAGTTCTCACAGAGCCTGGTGGCCGGGAGTTGATTTGATTGGCTAGCTTATTCTCATGTTCCTCACAAAGGCCTCTGCCTTTGCAGTCTGTGACAGCTCTTCACTCCCTATCTTGATCTTCCCGCCCTGCCCTTTCCCTGAAGCTTTTGTATATCTTGTCTCGTCACCCGCCCCGCCCTCTTTTGGTAAGATTTCTTCTAGGGGTGGGGTGGGATGGGTGATGTTCAGGTCCTCCCGCCATTACCTACCAGTTAACCCATCATTATATATGTCCGAAATATCAGACATTTTTCTTGTGGAGATAATATGGTCTATTCTTATCCAAAAGACCCAGTCCTCATTTACAACAACTTGGGACAGAAGCTTGCACAGGGGTTAGAAGCATGTAGTGCTCCTGCAGAGGTACAGGGCTTGATTCCCATCACCAACATACCCCACACAGACAGCACAAACACAGTGGCAGCTAGAGGAGTGCATGGGTTGCATAGGGGCACAGACTAGAGGCTGCTTGGCTGCTCCATGTGGGCTCTTGAAATAGCCTCCCCTTCTTTCTTCTCCTCCTCCGACAAAGGACTACACTTTTACAGCAAAGACTTCCACCATCATCTTCTTCAAATGAGTCTGTGTGTGATGAAGATGTGAAGGAGATGGGTCTGGCACTTCGGTCAATGGATTGCCATTTTTAAGGATGGACGTATTTGCACCTCTCTCTCTTCTGGAAAGAAATATTGACTCTTTGTAACGAGAGATGAGGAAATGAAAGTCCATGCGCACACCTTTCTCCTGTCTCCTAATCTCTCTGTGTGTTTCTCTGTGCCTGGGTAGATCCTTGGATTAAAGAGTTGTTTGAGGCTCTTTGTAAGGCGGTCACCAGAGAGTGGCTTGAGGACCTAGAGTTGCTTTACTTTGGTGGAAGAGAGTGTTTGTTTCATTCCCAAGCAGGTCTGCCTTTTTTGAATGTCTTTACTTGATTCCCACCCCATGATGCATTCCTGTGTAGGCTCAGGAACTACCTGAGGTCTAGTCCAGACTAGACGCTCTATTTCCTTAGGAGTCCTTTCTCCGTTTCAGTTTTAATGGGACACTTTGAGAAAGGGGGGGAGGTGTATGTGAACTTTAAGTCTAACATCAATTACTACTATTTTATGTAAATGTAGTCATTTATATGTGATGCATTTTCCAGTGTTCTCTTTCTCAATTGTAGGATGCTAATGCTTGGCTATTTGGTTTGGGGTGCGAGTAGGATTTATAGAAACATCATCTTTCCATACTACCCTGCTCACTTCATCTGACTTACATATATGACCCTTCATACTCTTGCTGCTAATCGGAAGGCCCGTCTAGCCTTCTCGCTGCAAACATACATTTTAAAGGATGAGCCCGGTGATCAACAACTCCTTTCCTCCATCTTCAGAAATGGAGTTATTTGTTCCACTCTCATTCTTCCCCGAGCACTGTTCATCCATCCATAGCAACCGCCATTTTGTTTAGGTCCTCTCTCTGCACTCCAGGCTGATTAATCATTATTTTTAATCTAAACTATCTAACACTTATATTGACTTAACCAGCTTTGCTCTCATGACTTACAGCAGTGGCCACTGACTGAACAAATGACAGAGTCCCTTCTGTGAAGACTTCCAGAGGTAGATGGGTCATCTGAGCTATCATTCCTGGTTTTGCTTTTCTGTTGTTGTTGTTGATTTCCGAATTCATTCAAGAGCGAGCTCCTGCTTACACACATTGCCCAGGATTATTTTCTCTCATAAATGCTATCTAAAAATATGAGCAGTGTGTCATTCTTAAAGCTCTTTAATAAGGAAGGAAGGAAGGAAAGAAAGAAAGAAAGAAAGAAAGAAAGAAAGAAAGAAAGAAAGAAAGAAAGAAAGAAGGGATGTAGGGAGAAAGGGAGGAGGAAGGAAGAAAAGAGTTGGGGTACTGAGAATAAGCTAGAATTCTCCTTCTACCATCTTGCAGTTCCTAGAGGACAGGGCTTGGAATCACCATTGTCTCTGTCCTGCCTAACCATCTATTTATCTATTCATCTATCGATTTATCTATTCATCTATCCTATCTATCATCTTCTATCTATCCGTCTATCTATCTTTCTATCATCTGTCTATCTATCCATCTGTCTATCTTTCTATCATCTGTCTATCTATCCATCTATCTTTCTATCATCTATCTATCTATCCATCTATTTATCTTTCTATCATCTGTCTATCTATCTATCATTTGTCTATCTATCATCTGTCTATCTATCATCTGTCTGTCTGTCTATCTATCTATCTGCCTGCCTGTCTGTCTGTCTGTCCATCCATTGGGCAAATGTTTATTGAGTGTTTATGGTGTGGCAGGCATTGTGCCAGTTCTTGAGAAATGATGAACATGGACGACAATATTTAAAATCTCAGGGCATTCCACCAGGCCATTAAATGACTCATGTGGAAGTTACCCCAGAGGCCTTAGTCAGAGGTTTGCTTTGCATATTTCCTGTGTGTTTGTGCGAGGCTGGGCGTGGTGGCACACAGCTATAATTTCAGCATTTGGGAGGCTGAGGCAGGAGAATCACAAGACCAAGCCTGGCCTGGGTTGCACAAGGCCCTGTCTCAGGGGGGAAAACAGTAAAAGAATTAAGCTAGATCTTCTCTGTAAGAAACATAAGATGTAAAAGCAGTTAGAATCCTGTACAAAGCAGCATAAAGAGTCAGTCATTGACTGGTTTGTGAAAAGGGTTATCAGCAGGGTAGAGTGAGTCCCTGGAGTCTATTTGTTTGGAGGTGGTAGATGGGGCATTGGAGATCTTCAGCAAACCCTTCAAAAGCCCTTTCCTGCTGCTTCTCCCTCTACCCTAGTGCCTAGCACAGACTTGCCTGGAGAGCTTTTACTGGAGAGTTAAAACTGTTTGCACAGTTGGAAGCCTACACAACTGTATGTCGATCAAGGTCCATGGCCACTTTTTATAAGAAATGAACTTGAGACATGAAGGGAAAGAAATGACTGGCTTCTGATGTGACAGATCATTCCAGATTGAACGGAAACCATTTGCAAAGAGCTGGACTGGGAAGTACAGAGAAGGCAGTGCTAGGTAGCATGGGATGAGGCCAGGACAACAGCGGGGAGCTAAGTCATGTAGGCGCCACTACCTAGATAGTGTTAAAGAACACAGAACCCAGCAAAGACCTCTGCTTGCAGAACACTCGGCCACAGCTGGGCCCTGTCTGAAAGTGATGCATTCTAAACTCGTTTTTGATTTAAGCTTCACACACACACACACACACACACACACACACACACACACACACAAACAGACTGGGTTACATAAGGGATCACTTGACACGACTACTTTTGTATGGATTACAAAGTCCTCCAAAGACAAGAAGCTGGCAGTTCCGAGGTGGGTGGCTACTTCTGCTTTAGCTTTGCAATGTCGACAACAGGGGAAGGCAGCTGGGTCTCCAGACAACACGAGTCTGCTGCAGAGGGCAGGCGGCCAGGCCTGGAGACAAAGCTTCATGTGGGAGAGCAGAAACGGTATGCAGTCCAAAAATACCTTCCTGCGACTCAGGCCAGGGTGAAGGGCGTTCCGTTCTGCTCCACACTACAGGAGGCACCTAGAAGGACCTCATCTCTCCCCCGCCCCTTCGACTTTACAAGTTTTCGCACTTATTACAGAAGGACAGAACTGGCCCGGGAGAGTCTTCGGCCAGTTACAGCTGGAAATGTGCATGCAGCCAGCGCTCAGCGACCGCAAGGCAGAGCAGTGAGGACGAGAGAAAAAACCCAGCAACACATAATCCACAAGTTGTTAAATCTTGGCTCCTGAGTGAATTGTATTGTTTCCTTGAAGCAGATTTGTGTTCCTAATTAGGCCTTGCTTAAGCTAATATTAAAATGAGTTTTCATTTCCAGAGAAAGCACACACCAGCTGGGCAGAAAAAGCAGGGGGTCTCCTGAGAACTTGTTTCATGTGGGGTAGTCAGAAGGGGAGCAGCCTGGACCTGAGTGTTTTCAGCAGTCATGAGGATGTCTCCACCAGCCTCTCCCAACCTCCCTATACATGCTGTAGGCTCTCACAAATGGGCTCAAGTGTGTTTCCTATACCAAAACCATGCACACAATAATTTCTTGTTTAGGATCATCCTGTATCTCAAAATTCAAATCCCGTTTTTTATCATATGGGGTGTTGAAAGGAGATCACCATTGAAGTTGCCCATTGCCTGACCCTGGCAGGGGCAGAATTTGAGGACAGTTTGGTCTACACAGTGATTTCCAGGCTAACCAAGGCTACATAGTGGGATCCTGACTCAAAATAAAATAAAATAAAATATAATTGTCACTTAACCAGCAAAACTGATAACTCACCATAGTAAGACCCTTGAGGTCTGGAATGAATTTCTGCCTGTATGTTCCGTGGGTAAATCCTGCAAGAGGGCCAGATCCACTGTGTAGTGGCAAAATTCCTGGCAAATGGGTTCTAGGCCCTAGGTTAGAGCCCCATAACACACAGACACACAGACACACAGACACACACACGCACACGCACACGCACACGCACACACACACACGTGCACTGACAGGTTAGGCCTTTGAACTCTTGCTATCTAGTTTCATCTCATCATAGAGGTTGTAACTCAGGTTTATGAAGCTAAATGACAGCCACCAGCCCTGATGTAGACGCAAGGACAGGAGGAGACAGATCAGGAGTCCAGCTCCGTGCCTCCATGGCTATCTAGGACTAAGTCCTGCTGCTACTTGCTCTGTGATGCTGGCCTGTACCAGCTCAGAAGTCTTTCTTTGTTCCAGCTCCCCATTTGGCCCCTGCTCTCTGGTGTGGGTGCCACACGATGGGCATAACTGTTGGCCCTCATGAGCGGCTTTTCCAGTCTCGGCTTCAACCTTGGCTCATCAGGGGAGTCCTGGTGTCTCACTGAGCCCACTCCCTCTCTTTCACTGCTCAGTGCATTCTTACCCAGCCCTGGTGGCTCTTTCTCTGTCTACAGCTCTCCAGTCACTTGTGTCCTCCTGTCACAAGTGCAAGGACTGAGAGAGAGATCTTCTGTTCGAGGCATTTCATAATTATCACAGAGATGGGCCCATCCTGAGCCGATGGGCATCAGGAATTGTGTGAGTGGCGTGCTGACTCGGGGCATCCTGTCAGTATTGACAATGCAGAACTGGATAAATGTGAATTCTATCCCCATGCACCTCCTCTCTAGAACAGCACCCCCAGAAGCCACTGAACCCGCTGAAACAGTTTACACTTTTGGAGTACCCGTTGCCCACTGAGGTGTATATGTCCATGAACTAAACCTGAAAGCAGGCTGCTAGACTCCCCAGCTGGACAGAAAGACAGTGCCAGCCGCAGGCCCCTCTCTCTGGGGGGGGCGGTTAGCTCCTTAAGTTAAACCCCTCACTGTGCGTCAAACAGGTGTTGCTCACAGGTGTTTGTCCCTAAGCCATACTGACAAGAAGGCTACTCAGGTCTGCGCTTACTGACTCTCTGGCCAGCTCTCTTAAGAAAGAAAACCTTCCCCCTCCGTCAAGGTTGGGGTCCCCGAAGACAACGAATCCCATGTCCTCCCCAGCCAGTTCTCCTGTGGACTGCAGCTCTGCTCGGGCCCCAAGCCTTCTTCAAAATTCTAATGGCAGGTGTGGGAGAGAAAATCCTGTTGAGACACAAGAGAATGTGGAGCAGAACTTGACAGGATGTAGGTGACAGAGAATGCGTGTCACACCCCACCCTAAGGAACAAGCTGTGAGGGTTAGGTTTGGGTACGTATAGAGAGGAAGGTTTTAATGCATTCTGGAGCAACAGAATTGCAGAATCTAGACGTAGAAAAAGAGGACTTTCTGCTTGCTTCAGTCACTTTCCTTTCTCAAACTCACTCCTCACACCTTGGCACCTGAAAAGGACTGGACCAGAAAGATCTTAGGTCCCCAGGCATGTGGCGTCTTTGTGGGTGTTGCTTGTCTTTCTGTTGTTTATAAACCTTTAGAAATGTATAACCTAACAGGTTGAGTGCTACACAAAACCAGGCCCAGGGTCAGACTGGCACCCCCTGTTTAGGACCAGAAGACCTAATGAGGCAATGTGTGCAAAAAAGCTTGCAGAATCAAACCCGAGAGGCTCTCACTGAGCAGTGGCTGTGATTGCTCCTGTCTGGAGATGGTATAGGTGACGGAAGATGCAGGCTTGAAAGTCCAGACGTAAAGAAAGGAGAATATAATGTGTGTAAGCTAGAATAATCAATGTGGTCCTCGTCGTTTGGTTTGAATCAATGCGAATTACACTGTCAAGCAGGGACTAGGACAAATGGACGTTGCTGTGGGACAGCAATGTATGTTATGTCATAAGTCCCCCTCGTGCAGAAAGGAACCGCCCCTGCAGCCAGTTCCTCCTGGCCAGAGCCTCCTGTGATGCTCCAGCTCGGCTGTCGGCAGTGGGCCTCTGGTTCTCACGTTTATTCTCTTCCTAACACACACCCTTTAGCAGCATTTCCTGTCCGGCCCCTGATGACTGCACCCTGAATGTGTTTAGAGGGGCCCAGAGGACGTTTCAAGCAGGATATCTTCTGTAAAATTATTTTAATTGTTTGTAGCGAAATACCTGACAGACACACTGAAGGGTGGAAGAGGGAAGGGTGTGATTTGGGTCACACAGTTTCCTCATGACCGGGAAGATACAGTGGCCGAAGCACGAAGCAGTTGGCTGCATTGTGCCCTTAGTCAGGAAGCAGAGAGGGCTGACCTTAGGGCTTAGTGCCCTTCCTCCTTTCTTCTTTCTTATTCAGTCTAGAATTCCAGGTCCTGGGTTGGTGCAGCTCAAATCCAGGATGGCTCTTCTTTCCTCGGTTTAAACATCTCTAGAAACACCGTCACAGCAAACCCTGGGGTGTGCCTTGCAGGGGGCACAATGAAGATTAAACCAACACATCACCCATGTGCCAAGCCTGAACCAGAGACTAGGATAGAAAGAGGGAGAGGCAGGAGAGGAAGAAAAGGGGAGGGGCGAGGGAGGAAGGGTAAGACAGACGAAGAGGCAGAGAACTCACAATATGGTAATCATCTACATAGCTCACCATAGCTCATCATGAAGGGTCAGCAGAAAACTACCCAAGAAAATGCTTTTTCTGTGGAAAGCCGTTAAGACAATGCCAAGAATTCTTTTAAAAACACTCAACTTTGATCCTATCCCAGTCTGCCTCGTCCATTTTAAAATCGGCACTGGCTCCCTGTTAGCCACAGAATGAAGTTTAACTTCTGGAATAGAGGCTCTGCACAGCTTCCTGGAAGGCGTCCCAGGTATACCAGTCGCTGGGCTGCACAGGCTTTGTCTGCTCTATGATGGCAGCTCACACTCCATGCTCACTCCGAAGCGGTGCTGGCAGCACTGTCTCTTACACGATCTCCTGTCTCACTCCTCCAGGCCACTCCAATGGCCAGAGTCGCTTGCTCCTTCCCTCCCCCCCACTTAGCCTCTGCACGTTGGCTCATGTGTTTTGGTTTTCGTTGTTTTGTTTTTGTGCCTAGAAGCCATTGCAACCACTTCTGCGTGGTGTGCAAATCAGAAAAACCCAGAAGTTACTTCTATTGAGTTCCTTGTTCTTTAAACTTAGGAATGTTTTGCCTTTGTGGGGTGGAGGATGGGAGTCAGGCTTGTACGGCCAACCTGCCTGTCTGCCTCACCCCGTGCTTGTAATCTTAATGAAATTGCTCCAGTCAGTGTTTCCTAAGCATGGCTGCATGTTTGGCTTGTCTGAAGCAGTTTTTGTTTGTTTTTAAAAAGGAAACTAATGACCAGGCCATAGCCCAGACCGAAATGGGGGAGGAACACTGAAGGGTGGGCTCAAGTGTCAAAGCCCCCAGGTGCCTCCTTGTGTGCAGCCTGACCTGATAACCCCCATTTAACAACCCGAGCCTTGTTTCCAGGGCTGCTCAGAAGAAGCTAAAGCTTGCAAAAGCTTAGCGAGGTGCGGGGAGCACACGGGAACGGTTGCGGCTTCGCCCTGCTCAGCCTTCACGGCTTACTATCTCACACCCAGCAGCTGTGGAGTCCGCGCTGGAATGCTGACTGCCCAAGTGCTATTTGGAGAGGCCCAAGGGAAGGCCCAGCAGGTGCTGCAGAGAGCCAGTAGCCTTTGGTAGAAGGAGAGACGGCTTTCAGCAGAGGCGTAGGGCGGCCAGAGGGGCAAGTGTTTCGTTCTGGTTGCTGAGGGAGAGTACTGATGGACACTGTCCATTCTGGGTTCAAAGTCAACAGTGAACTAATCCAGGCCAGTGTGCCTTGTATGATCAATCTGCGGCAGGGATTTTTCCCAAAGCCAGCGATTAAATGCATCTTGCAGGAGCAGACTTCCACCTCCCAACCTCCTTTGCCTTACTCGGGTAAGCCACTGGCTTGGAGCCCAGCAAGAAGGGTCTGAAGAGCTCTTCGAGTCAGCACTATTAATGAGCTAAATAGCTTGAGAAAGAAACAAGGGAGCAGTAAATTATATTTATAAATTAAGTCATATCAAGCTGGACCAAGTAATTAAACTGTGCACCCGTAATTAAATACTTGTCTAGTGTTTAGGCCTCAAGACTTCTTTCTGGTGTGCTAAGCTAGGTTTGACCTCAGAATGGCTGGCAGTCTCTGTGGTGGACTGATGACTCATGCAGCGGTCTTGGGGCAAGGTTGCGCCAAGGTCACTGAGTGAATGAAGTGTCGAGAATGTGGTCATAGGACGGGGAAGAGCTATGGAGGAGCGATTAGCCCGTGAAGGCCTCAGACCTGCTCACGGGCAGCAGTAGCAGCCTTGAACATTGCTGAAGGAGGCCCAGGAAGCTGGTTTGGAGCCTGTAAAAAGGGAACCCTCCAGATACCGGCCCTGCATTTCTCTCTTGTCCTTGCCTTCACTGGCCTCACCCAGAGATGAGGCTGACACCTGTTCTTTGACCACATCTACCTTTTCATCTCTGGCCTCATGTTGTTGGCTCACCTCTTCCTGCTCTCCCCACCTGGCTTTTTTATCTTTCAAGATATAGTTCCAAGCAGCCCTGTAGAGCCTAGTCCTGACTGGCTGATGCGGATGCTAAGCCTTACAGAACGGCCTCTGCAGCATCCCCTGTAAGGTTCTGAGTAGCAAGGCACTGATTCTAAGTTCCTTAGAGCCTCCTGGCAGGATGGAAGGAGCTTCACAAGGACCTGCTGGGTGGGCACACACATCGGTGGAGAGCAGTACTGTGAAGAAGGGCATGTAGTTTGACTTTATCCTTATTTTTAGACAGAAGAGCTGGACTATGAGAGATCAAGGCACTTTGCACCGTACTCAGCAGACAGAAACACTCAAGAGGCTGGGTAGATGGCTCATGGCCATGAAGCACTTGTCTTGCAAGCTGAGGACCTCAGAACTCCTATAAAAATGTTGGGAACAGCAACACACACTTGAGAGGCCTTGATCTTGCTTAAGTGGTGATCTCCAGGCCAGCGAGAGAGCCTATCTTAAAGGAGATGGACAGTGGTCCTGATGGCACTTGAGCCTGTCGTCCACATGTGCACCTGCACACACACGTGCACACACAGATACAAGTCTACACACACTTATAAAAAGGGAAGGGCCAGCTGGGCGGTGGTGGCACATGCCTTTAATCCCAGCACTCGGGAGGCAGAGGCAGGTGGATCTTTGTGAGTTCGAGGCCAGCCTGGTCTACAAGAGCTAGTTCCAGGACAGGCTCCAAAGCTATAGAGAAACCCTGTCTCGAAAAACAAAACAAAAACAAAAAAAAAAAAAAGAGGGACGGGCCATTTAGTTCCCTCGTTCTCCCAACTGAAGCTGCCCTTGCCTGTGAAGAGACCCAGAATCCAGACAGAGCTATATTAGTAAAAACCATGGGAAACCAGGAGTGCTTACTGGAACAAAGAGGTTAGAGAGGTTTGCTAGGGGTGGAGAAGGGAAAAGACAGGATGGAGGGGTGTGACTGGGGGACCCAGGCATGAGAATGCAGGGGAAGGACGACTAGAAGGGGAACACACTGATGCTGCCTCCAGGACAGGCTGTCCTCAACGGGAGAAAAACAGTAGGAGAGACACCGAGTGAAGCTGATCTAGGGGGCTGTGGTCATTAGAGGCCATGAAATGTCTCCCGGGGGACGTAGGAAGGACAAAGCAGCCTTGCAGGAAGCCGTGGTGTGGAATCATTTACTTCGCCACAGCTTGCATTACAGGGTGGTCAAGTAAGAAAGAAGCTAGGTGCTAAATGATTTCATCAGACCAGATGTCTTGTTGTGTAAGCTCTCTCCCTCCCCAGCCTGCGCAGGCTTAGTGACGTCTCCAGAAAGCCCCTTGTGCTCTGCCCATGCCTCTGTATCATTCAGGGCACAGGAACAAGAACACAGTCTTCCAGATCCCCGAAGGCTCTTTTCTCTGCCTCTCTTTCTTTCTCCTCTCTTCTCCCTACAGACGTGTTTCTCTGTAAATACCCAGCTCAGCTCTGAATCACAGATCAAAGCTTTTCCCCACTCATCTTCTGAAGCTGAACGGTGATTTATAATGTCTGTGGTTTTCACTAATCTGTTTTCAAGTCGTCTCCCTTGGAATCAGCAGAAGGCTGCTCACAAGGGCACACTGGAGCTGCCCTGTGGAGGCAATGGAATTTGAGCAGAGCACGCCCGAGTCTCGGAACCCACAGGTAGATGGGGCCTTTTCTCATACTCAGCATTGATCTTCATAAACAACTTGTTTTGATGAAAATCAGAGGGAGCGACGAAAATTCATGGTTGTCACAAAACACAACTCGATCCCTTCCTCTTCCCACCACTTCCTGTGCTTCTCGGGGCAGAGGTTGGGCCGTTTCCCTCACAGAGCATGTGCACAGACAGTTCTGGAACCTTTTGGGAATGGGTTCTTTGCAGAGCTGTGTGAGAATCCTAAGACATGGGGATTTTGTTTTCTTCTGTCTCGTTCTTCACCTCAAGACCAAGTACTGAAGGCAGTCATTATGTCTGCCTCAGCAGCTGTTTTCCTGGGGCCTGGCTACCATTTAACTTTCATCCTTAGCAGGCATCCTTACCTATTAGAGCAGAAAGGGGCCTCTTAGTGGCCACAGGGTCTGGTGAGGCCAGATAGCCCAAAAGCGTGGGATCTAATGGAAGGCATTTGACAGAGTCAAGTCTAATTCAGTACTGAGCTCCAGAAACACCGTCTAAAATGACAGCGTGAGTGGCCTTTGTCACTGGAGAGTTTCTCTGACTGTAGGAGCTTAGCTGGCACACAGACAAGCAAGGAAACACTGATGTCTTGGCATCTGCAAGGACTGGAAGTGCCGTGGGCTTTAATCCCAGGACCAGCTTCCTCCAGGCACCAGAATTTGTCATTTCCACAAAGACAGGTCCTGAAGTTCCTCTTTAATCTTCTGTCAGGTGATAGAGTGACCTGGAAAGGAAGATGTTTAGGATGAGGGAATGAGGGGTGGGAGAGGGGGACTTCCTTTCAGGTCAGTACAGCTTTCCCTGTGAGGTACACCATCCCTCATGTTGTGTCTTTGTTCAAAAAGCTATTTTGGATGTATTGCTTCAATTTTATACATGAAGACGTTGACTTCTGAGAGATAGGAGTGAGTCCCTGCAAAGGGTGGAGCCTCAGGAGCACACGAGCGTGCACACACTCACACACACACTGGGCTAAAGTGTTGATGATCTTGATCCAGGGCTGGTCTTTTGCGGGCAACCACAGCAGGTGTAAATTCAGGAGCGCAGCTTCCTGTCATGTCTGGAAGACACCTTTTCAGCAGCCCTCCCCTTCTCTGGCTCTATTACAATCTTTCCTCTTGTTCTTCCATGATAATATCCCCTGAACCCTGTATATATGAGGGCACAGATGCCCCCAATGGCTCCTATGTGCTATGTCCATGTGCATATAGGCGTAGGTAGCACTAATGGGACTCAGTGGGTTTTATAGTTGAAAAAAAAAGAAAAGTCATTAAGGGGAGGTGGTGATATCAAGCAGGAGTCTGAGGCAGGAAAAGAGAGTGGATAAGATTTAAGTACATTGCATTCTTGTATAAAATTATCAAAGAAGAGATAGATAGATAGATAGATAGATAGATAGATAGATAGATAGATAGATAGATAGATAGATAGATAGATAAAAGATTGAAAAAAATGCCAGCAAAGAGTAAGGATTTGACACCTTGAATGGTGGAAAACAGAACAGTTTAAGACTCTAGTGGGCGTGAGATCCAGGGCAGGGAGTGGTTTTAAATATTCACCCAAAGTATGGACTCTCAGTCTCATAAGCACACTGTGCTGTTTTCTTAATAAATGCCTTAATCAATTAGTTAATTAATTTCTTGAGTAATTAATTGCTCAGCTTTGCATTCTTGACCTAGAGGCAAGATGAGATGACTTAGGGAATCACTATTACACTCAGTGAGGGATTAGAAATTGAGTCTTATTTAGAAATATTCGGATAGAGTCTAGGAAAGAAGGAACTGTCAATCACTGGGGTCTGGGGGCCAGGACTGTGGGGATGCAGACTTGGATGCTACTCAGAGGAAACTCAAAAATCCCAAAGCTCACCTGAGACAAGGCATAATGACACCCATGAAGTAACCAGACAGCCTGGAGGTCAGGAGTTGATCAGCTACGTAGGCCATTATCTGTAGGAAACTGATCACTAACCTGGGGACAATATAATTTACTTATCAGAAAATGTCCCATCTTCTAAAATATCCCATGGGGGAGCCAAGTAAGCTTTCTCTTAATGGCTTCCAGAGAATCTTCCCTTCGCTTAACATAGCAGCGCGAGGAGCAGTGAGGGGAGAGTGCCACGTACCACACCAAAGCCACCCTTCCAGTGAGAACAAAGATGATGCCTGCCATAGTCAGGACTCCACCCTGCTGGTGTGACAGTGGCTTAGTCCTGGACCAGTTACTTTTCTAATCATACGTACTCTGCTAACACATGCACTTTTCTAATACATATGTAGTGTTCTAATACACATGGCAGGAAGCAATTAAGAAAGGAGAGTTTCCTTTAGGCTCTCTGTCAGCCTGCCATGATGGGGAAGGTGTGATGCTGGCCGGTGTGAAGAGCTGCTTATTCATGGCTCAGCAGACTGAGAAGGTAACGCTGGGGTACATCAGCTTCTCTCCGTCTCACCCTTTAAGTACGGACTTTCCATCGGTGGGTGTGCAACCCGCTCTCAGGGTAGGTCTTCACTGTGCAGTTAACCCCTGGAAACCCTTCCACAGGCAGGTCAAGAAGTGTTTTTCCTACAGAATTCTAAATCCAATCAGGCTGCCAATAGAGACGACCGTTTTGTTGATTGCTGTCTAGGGGAAATTACTTGGGAGTCAGCTTTTGACTTCAAACTTGCCAGCCAGAATTGACAACCCCAGCGCCACCAAGATGAACGGGACTTTTTAGAAGCACTCTGCCCTTTACAGTTTAGGTGTTTCTCAGGACCATCTCTTGAGTGTCTAACCCAGCAGAGGTGGGGAGTGGGAGAAGTTAACGTTGGCATAGGACTTAGCAGAAATATGTGTGGAGCAGGCTGAGCTATCCTATGAGATCTTCTCTAAAGTAAAAAGGGAGTGAGCTTTATGTATTCCTTCCCATGTAAAACTCTGCATGACGTGATTGGCAGTTGGTTTACATGGAAATCTGGCATGACCACAAGCTACTCAAGTCAAACCTTTCTTGTAGGAGCTGAGTTCAACAACACAGATCCTCCTATGGCTAGACACTGTGCGCTATGGTATGTGGAGTCAGGGATGGTGAATTTCCCTTATGCAGAGACAAAAATGCTAGCTGCTAGCGTAAAGCACAGTCACACACATGAGAATAATGGGAGTTACAATGAATTTTGATCCATGACATTTGAAACTGTTGACTAATCCTAAATCCATCTGTTATGATGAACTTGGAGATATTTCTACAGGTGGAAGAGAAACATTAAAAGCCAAAGGATGTCCTATGGCTTTGGAGAGCCTGGACAAGACTGGTGGGTTGCCAATGCTGATGAGGTTAGCTGAGAGCCTTAAAGAGAAACTCCATGGCACGAGGGTTGGTCCTGAACCACAAGGAAGTTCATATGACTGGGACTTCTTAACCTGGTCACAACAGCACCCAGAGGTCTCCAGACTCAGTGAGAGACCCTGTGTAAAGGGCTAAAGGGCTACGGCAATGAGTGACAGCACAGGAACCCAGATGGCTTCCACATGGGCCTGCATGCCTACACACGTGAGAATATCCACACACAACACACACATGCTTTAAAAAGTAAGAATGGGACTTTTAGTTTATCATAGAGTAAAGATCCTTATACTTTTGAAATTTTTAAAGATGCAAGAGGACACAATGGAGATCTTGGCCATCCATCTTTACCTAACCTTAGGCAGGATTTTCTAGGTGATCAGGACTGGCAGATTGGTATATCTATTATAAAGGGGGATTGGCTTACAAAGTAGGCATTAAGTAGTCCAGTAATGGCAATATGCATCCTAAATAGGCTGAGAACTCAGTCAGCTACCCCGGCTATGAGGTTGGCTACCCCAGCAGTCCCAGAAGACCTGGAAGAGTCTCGGAGAATGGCTGGTCTTCATTTCCTATTGGAAGATGTAGGAGTCTAATGTCAGCTAAGGATGGCTGGCAGCACTGGTGGTGATGATGGCCATAGGCGAATTTGCTCCGGAGCAAGTGAAGGCAGCATTGCTTTCTTTCCCCCTGATCCTTTTGTGTTTGGACCACCCTGGAAGGTTCTCCCCGGCAATGTCCTCATGGGTATTCTCTGAGATGTGTCTCCTGGGTGGTTCCAGTGCTTGTCAAGTTGGCGGGAGAGCAATCATTAAGAGTCAAGAGCAATCGTCAGAGACTGAGACAGCTGAGCAGGTAAAGGTGCTTGCTTCCAAGCCTGAGGAACTGAGTTATTCCCTGGCACCCACATGATGGAAGGAGAGAACTAATTTCCACATGTTGTCCTTTGACCTGTGCACATGAACCATAGTATCTCTTCACACTTTCGTATATACACAAAAATGTAATAAGAATTTTAAAAGATTAATTCATTATATATATATATATTTAAGAAGCAAAAACAATAACGTCAACTGTAAACTAGTCCACATGGTTACCCTTGTGAACCAGTCTCTGACCTAGCTTACCTATGTGAGTGTCCTTGTGGATTAGTGACATAACAGCAATCACTGACCACTTCCATGCCCCCATCAGCATCAAAAGAAAGAGCCGCTGGCAAGGTAAAGGGGACACGAGCAGTCAGGCTTCTTACCTCCGTTCGCTCTTGGACAGGAGGACTAGCTGCTTCGTGTTGTATAGGCCTTATGGGTCTGTGGCTTGAGGGCTTTGTTGGAGACATAAAACCTAGAGCCAGGGTAGTTCTCACTGATGTCCCTAACCCCACATGGTGAAGAATAGCCAATGTAATCAGACACAGAACACACAGATTGGACTGTAGGTCCTGTGTGTTTATATGAGTCAGAAAGCTTTTGGCCACGACGTGTAACCAAACCAAAACTATAAATATGATAGAAGTGTTTGTCCACACAGGGTGAGCTGGAGTGGGCTTCAGTGATGACATGACTGGGCTTAACAATATCTTTAAGGGCCTCCATTTCCTTCCTTTTCTTCCCTGTCCCCTTAATACTGGCTTTCTCCTCAGAACAGTGCTGAAATGGCTGCTGAATTACCTATCAGCCAGCATTCCGGAGCCATCAACTGTTAGAGGAAGAGAAAAGGATTTTTCAATGTTTGTGTGCATGCGTGCGTGTGCGTGCTACATATATATAAAGAAAAATGTCCCAGTTGCCTCTTGGCAAATTTCAATGTCATACTGAATAGATCAGAATTAAATAACACAATCATTTTCCTTCCTTCCTTCCTTCCTTCCTTCCTTCCTTCCTTCCTTCCTTCCTTCCCTCCCTTATTCCAAGATAAGATTTCTTTGTGTACCCTAGCTGTCCAGGAATTAGCTCTGTAGCCCAGGCTAGCTTCAAACTCCAGGCAATCTGCCTGTATCTGCTTCCTAAGTGTTAGAATTGCAAGTGTGAGCCTCCATCATCCCCAGCAACAGAACCATTTCTAGACAAAGCCTTGCTTGCCAAGGGGGGTGAGGCAACCAGGCTTGGCTTGTAGACAAACCAGAATCGCTGTCTAGAGCTAAGAATGGCACAGTTTTCTCTCAGACTCTTGACTTTGAGAAGGGAAGTGGACACCTGAGCCCAATCTCATTCCTGCTCAGAGGAAGGATGGTTAGGCAATGCTTTTTGGATGGGTGACCAAGTGTGTGTGTTTGTTTCATTGCTCACTGCTGTCTGGCACTGGTTTATGCAACCCCAGTAACCAAGAGGCGAAGCAAGTGGCCTTGGTGACCTCTCTTATCATCCTTGCCTTGGGGCCCCTAACATGTGTGCCTCTTACAAAGTGCCACACTGGCTGGTTATAATCTTACTTTGTGTTTAGGGTAGACCTTTCTTCTCTCCACCTCCAGAACTTTTACAGACTTAGTAACCTCACCCAGAAGATGATTACCATCTTCCATTTATAGAGGTGGCGTGAGGGTCACGCGGCAGCCCCAAGGGTCCAATCTGGAGGCAGAACCCTCCTCGCTCCAGGTACTCCAACAGGACTGAGACTAAAGACTCCACCCACCAGGGAGGCTGTGGCTGCAGAGGAACAAAGGCTTCCTTGTGTGACTGGAGTTTCTGGAGAATGTCAGCTGTGCAGCCGTCTAGGAGAGGTGCTTTGTGATTATACTGAGCATAGTGGATTAGCAAGACCAAAGCCAGTTTTGTCTGACTTGGCTCATTCTAGTTCATTCCTTTGCCTTCAGATTCTGCTAAGAAATAGTCAGTCTGTCCTTCTCTGTGCTGGCTACCATTCAGAGTGTTGAACATATAGACATGAGTGGACCGTAGTTTCTGACCTCCGGAGTCTGGAGGAAACAAGCCACAAGGACATGATAGTCCATCTGCTGGGAGCAGGATCTCCAGAAACAACACCATCTCAAGCTGAGATGTAAGCAACAGACACGACTATGATATTGTCTATTTCCAAGAAACACAGAACCTCCCTCAATGTGTGGACAATAGCTACAGGACACCTTAAGTCATCTGGGGAAACTATAGATGGTTAGAACCAGGGGTAAGAAACCTGCAGGACTTAGCGAGCTTCCCATGAGTGACTAAAGACACACTGAGGACTGATTTGGAATATATATATGTGCCATCATGTCTAACCATATAGCCCATATGTCCCCACCCTGCATCAATGACACACAGAAGTCTCTAGAAGCAATGAAGAATATATATCTCCCATCATGTCTAATCATATAACCCCAACATCCTCACTCTGCCTCTTTCTAGATGAATGATTGTTGGAGCCCACAAGACCATAAATTTGTAGCTGACAGATTCATAAAGGCAGACCCACAAGTGGTCAACTTATGGGACAACACATTTTGCAGAGCTGAGGGAACACTTGTCTTTTGGAAAAGTCGCTGCTATATCTGTGGAAACCTTGTGAAGCCATGATTCTTCCCTTTGAAATGAGATTCATTCCCAAAATACCTCAGCAGTGTGACTTCTCTGGCATGAGCAATGGAGTGACCTTGCTCCATTCCCCCACACTGTGAGGCTTTGGAGCGATGGCATTCACTCTTTGCTCTGACAGTCAAATTTACATAGGGTCAATCCCACAAAATGACCTGCTAACAGACCACATAGGAATTTCTATAGAAGACAGGCACGGAGCAGGAAGGCAGCATGTCTCACCTCTGCTAACAAGCAAATCTGGGTATCGCCAAAGCTGGTTATCACCAAAGAGACTGGATGAGGAGAATGGGGGAATCCAGGATTCAGGGATGTTTAGTGACTTTAAGGGTTTGGAATGTCAGGTACTTCCCCTTGGATGCTTGGGTCACCTGTTCCAGAATACTGCTTTGTCAGGCTCTACCTCTTTTGTGATTCTGATATGGGTATTATCATTGCCCTTGCCTACGGAATTTTCCAACTTTGGCTGTAAAAACTAGAAAGCTTGTGGCGCTTTTTTACTCTTCCTCTCCTCCATGCCCCTTCACTTCATTTCTCCCCTTGCACGAAAAGTAAAGAAGATGCAGAGGTAACATGCTTGAGTTAATTTTTTACCCTCAGATCCTCGCCTGCCATAGACATTCAATTCTGAGCCTGGGGTGACGGTGGGGGGGGGGTACTGAGACTGACACTCAAGGCCCCCTATAAGTGATAAAAGCAGAGAGTACTGGGGACTGCAACTGAAAGTGGGGTGACAGGCTTCAGAGGGAGGCCTCTGGCTCTGCTCTGAGAAGCACAGGGGTGACTTTCAATGCATATGGGGCTATTTGCGGTCTTCAGAGGACACTATGGTCTACCCAGTAATCTGACTTGGCTCTTTGTGATAAAGATCCTCTTCTTGTAATAAATGAGTGAGCCATGAACCTGTAGCTACCTTGCTGGCCAATGAGATGAGAAGGAAGATGTCTCCTACACTGAGACAGAGAAATGGGAAGAGGAGGCCTGCTCACCTCCCTCCAACCCGGCTGCCATCTTGTCAGCAGCCTGAAGGTACAGGCAATGCCTCAGTGTTAGAGAAGATGGAAGCCACCCCTGATGAGCTTCTGATTAACGATACCTAGAGCCTGTCCCATCTTCTGATTAGCTTAGGTGTCTTGTCAGGTAATGAGGTATCTCCTATATCTGTTCCAGGGAGGGCTTCCCTTACTGACAGTGAGCGACAGACCTGCTGGTGACCCTTTTGCTTTCTTCTCCTAAAACATCTTCTTCCTCTGGTGCGTTTTCGTCTTTTCTACATCAGGGCTCTCCACTTGGACTTGACTTGGAGGTCAAGTTGCCCCGGACTAAATTGGTTCAGGCAGCAGGTGGCATATCAGTGATGTCCAGGGCAGGACCATGTCCCAGCTGCTTCAGGTAGTGTCAATGGCTGTGGGTTGACATTCTGATGCATGTGCTTGAGAAGCTAGAGGGGCTGCTGGGGACTCCAGCCAGCAGCCGAGGCACAGGAGCGGCAGCACAGGCAGAGAAATGAGCTCGCTCTACCTGTTACTCTGCAACACTCCACAGCTGCCATCCCCGGTTGACAGCTGTTGGTGCACCCAAGCTCTGCCTGTCACCTGAGGAAGAATGACCCTCTCCCCACTTCTCCTTCTTCCACCTTCAATAGATACCTTCTGTTTCAGTCTTTAGTGGCTTCCCTATTTTGACACCACTCTCAAAAATTGGTTTCAGTGTATTTTTACACATGTCTTGAGGAGTTAGTGGAGAGTTATGGACGCAATTGATTGGCAGCTGTGTATATTAACTTTTTAAAAAGAACCTTAACTCTCTTGAAGAGTACAGTTCAGTAACTTTAAGTACATTCACAGTGTTGTGAGGCACTCTCTGGGGCAGTCCATCTTCTGTGATGATTAGTTTAATCTGTCAACTTTCCTATGTCATAGGGAGTGTGGCCATGCATTGCCAGGGAGTATCTGTGAGGGTGTATCCACATGGTGCTAGGATTTGAGTCTGTGGGTTCAGTTGACTGTACTTTCTCACTAGTGTGGGTGAGCTCATCCAGTCCACCAATGGCCTTAACAGAGCAAGGAGGGAAAGGGCGTCTCTCCCTGCCTGCCTGCTCCATCTGGGACACTGGACTTCAATTAACAACTCCCCTGTTTCTCGGGCCTTTGGATTTGAACTAGAATTGCACCAGTGACATTCTTAGATCTCATAGCATCAAAGAGCTTATGGGACTTCTTAACCTCTGTAATTACACAAGTCAATTCTCCATCATATAAACAGAAATGTGACATAAGGATTGGGATTTTCTCAAAATAACTTATTATTTCATGTGTCATAATAGAGAAATGGTGTGTGTATGTGTGTGTGTGTGTGTACAAACACTTACATAATATACACATGCATCTCCTTTGAGTATTGTTTCTTTGGAGAACTGTGGCTTTTAATACATGTTCCTGAACTGGAGCTCGGTACTCACT
>JAQHUG010000110.1:3842034-3861979 GCA_028555095.1 Dicrostonyx torquatus
TCTCCTCCTGTTTTATAATCTTCTCTAGTTTTGAGAGTAAGGGTGTGTACCACTACCTCCTGGTTTCTGTGGTAAACTAGTGTGCCTACTGGGATTAAAGGTGTGTGTTATCACTGCCTGGTGTGTAAGGCTGGCCAGTGTGACTGTTTTACTTTTCTGATCTTCAGGCAAGCTCTATTTATTAAAATACAAATGAAATGTCATTACAGTTATGAGCCTGGGGAAATATAAGCACATTTTAGAAATCATTTTTTTCTGATCCATAAAAGGTGATATGAGCTCATCATTTAAGAAATGTACACACAGCAGTAAAAGCCATTACTTAATGAGGCTGTATTCTGTGCAGGACACTGCCGTGGGCTTTAAGGTTGTAATGTGCATGTACGTCACAGTGAGCATTTGTGAGACTTCAGGTAGGTTATGGACAATCAAGACTTCTCTCCAGGACCTCCCTGTGCATTTCAGCCTCTGCTACAGGCATTGATCTCCTCAGGCAGGACAGGGAGCTACCTCAAAGGCAAGTGCTCACTGCACAGAGAGACCACAGCCACTCTGTGGATTCTCTTTTGACCCAAGGCTCCTTTAAGACTGTTCTGCTGCCAGGACTTTAAGTGGGCAAAGTGTCCAGGATAGTTGAGAAAAGAACCATGGCCTTGTCTCATCGTTGGCCGTTTCATTCTGGGGCAGGCAATAGAATCCTAGAAGAACCTAAACCAACCATGCATGTCTAGAGAGCATTGAGTTTCCTCTGTTCTCGTGCCAAGCAGCATGACCAAGGGCACACAACAGAGTCCCAACGGTTCCAAGAAGCTGAACTCCCAGCTCCTGACCTAAAATTCCTCCCATCCATTTCACCTCAGAGGTTCGTGAGCTGATGGCAAATCTATGTCCCTGTGATTTACTTGTCTTTATTTCTATTTCAAAACTTTTCCAGTTTACAAAAGGAGAAACCTAAAGAGTTATAATACTCCGTTCCGGGGCTGACATTTGGTAGGAGAGCCAGGCATTGGTGAGCGTAGCTGTCTGCCTTGATGAAAAGGGATGAGGAGGAGGTCTGGGCTTGGCAAGGTTCCTCACCCTTCCTGAGTTTCATGTTTTGCATACAGAGCTGGGAGGGTTGCTGTAAAGATTAGAATTTAATGTATGCAAAGCCTTGAGTACAAAGTGTGGGTCCTGGTGGGTGGTCCCCAGCTGCCAGTGGGGATAGTGGGTGGCCGGACACAAACATGGAAAATGATAGTGGGCAGAGAAAGGAAACGGTGGGGCTCACCCATCGCTGCAGTCCCCAGGACCAAACACCTTCCTTCACCAGTGTGCTCTTCCTCATCCTCGCTCCTTTAGGTCAGTCTTTCTGAGAACTGTGTCCCCACTGGTTGTGCTCACACAGGATATGCTACTTACTGAGTCCTTTATGCATCTCATCTTATCCTGGCGTGGACTTCAGTGTCTCCCTTTGGGCCAGTCCTAGGTGCTAGAAGCCCTGTGCAGGAGCAGCCTTTTGGGAATTGTGGGCCTTCCTTCTGTGCCACAGGGGCTTGCTGCTTGATCCCTCTGTTAGTCTCTCTCTCTCTCTCTCTCTCTCTCTCTCTCTCTCTCTCTCTCTCCCTCTCTCTCATTTTTTGAGACAGGGTTTCTCTGTGTAGCCTTGGATATCCTGGAACTCACTCTGTTGAACTCTCAGAGAGCCGCCTGCCTCTGCCTCTCCAGTGCCGAGATTAAAGGCGTGTGCCACCAGCAGCAAGTCCATTAGGATCTTTAAACACCCATTTCAGAGTTGAGCCTGTCTTTGACATTCACGGTGGCATGTACTGAGGTGGAGGTTTCTTCTTCCTAGACAGCTTTCCCTTTCTCCTCTGTGTGTGGATCTGTCTTGTCCTGTGCTCTGGTTCTGCCATGGTCCCCATTCCGACCCTCAGAAAAGCTTCCCACACTCCACTAGGCACCACACTGTGGTCTTCCCCTTCCCTTCTGTTTCGGATGGCCCCCTCCTCCCTGCCAGCTTCCCTGAATAAGTCTTGCAGCTTTATGAATTGTGGATTGTGAATTCATGCTGACTTCAGCCAGGCTCTTACTCTATGTAGAACAATACTTTGGCCAGTTTCTGCTCAGTCCCAGTTCTGACGCTCAGCCATTAGCCTCTGTCTCTACGTCCACCTAGGCAGGAAGAACGCGTTCAGCTTTCGGGGAAGCAGAATCAAGCAGAGAGCTTCACCGACTGAGCTGTCTTCTAGCTCAAACTGCCCCTTGCCATTGGTCTCACCTCTTTTTCCACCTGTGAAGGTTGGCGCCTGGTGCCTTCCTGTTGCTGTCTGCCTTATCTTCTGCGGCACGGTCTCTCGCTGAACCTGGGTCCCACCCATTTGGCTAGTCTGCTCAGAAAGCCCTCTACTGTATCCCCCCTGCTCCTCTTTTCCATCTCCGAGATCACAGGTGCACATGGCCACACCTAACAGTTTGTGAGGTGTGGGGATGCGACCCCAGGGTCCTTGTGCACGCACAGCTAGCAGCTCTCACGCTTGAGCCACCTTCTCAGCCCTGTTTTGGCCTTGAGGCGTGGTCCGTCTGTATCACAGTTCCTTTCGCCCACCCATTACTTCCTCATTTGGGGCATTTATATTTACTATATCTATGTTGGCTAACTTTTCAGATTTGCACAAATCTCTCCTATTCTAGAAATAAATGACAGAAGCAGTAAAAACAGTGACGATTGTACTTCCTACTGGAGTCATTCCTCTCTGCCATCATAGGACTTGCTCCATGACCAGGCTATCCCCACAGCTTTCTTGGATTCCTGATGTAACTGCCTCCTTAAAAGTCACCAAGGACCACATTCCTCTTTTACATCCATTCTCCCTTCACCATGTCCACTTGGTTCGGTATGTCCACTGGCTCCATGGCTTGCAGAAGTTCTCGGTCTCTGTGGCAGATGGCCATGGGAGTGGCCTCCCTTTGGTGCCAGGACTAGGTGCTTCCTTCCTTGCTGGTACCCTCACTGTCGTTCTTCACCTTGCCCAGGAAGTGAAAGTACCCCTCATGAGTCAGTCCCTGCCATCGACACGGCCTCTTTTGTCAGCATCTCCCATTGTGGTCCACACCTTTACCAGCACTGAATCCCACTGGGCTGACTTGTTCTGTTGTTTGGGGTGCAAATCACAGTGCCTCACTATGTACCACAGCTAGGCCATTCCCTATGCCTCTTTAGTGTCCAGGAAGGCGTTCACACTTTCTTCACTCTTCAGTCTTTGCCCCCAGCATAAGCACCTTCCTAATCCAGGGTGTGAGTACCATAGCGCTTAGAGCCAGTCTCTAAGCTGGCTTTAGAGCAGCACTGATAATCCTGCTGCGTGTGGACAGGGCAGTCTGAACTGGGCTGTGAAGCTGCCCCTGTGGGTGGCAGTCCTCTATGCGAACAGATTTGCTGAGAGGAAAGCTGGTGTGTGAGCCCAGTCAGAGCGAAGGGAAGAAGGGGTGGGAGACTCTGAAGCCTTGGGATGACTCAGCACCCCAAAGAGCAGAGGGCCTCAGGTATCTGGGCAAGCCCAGGCCTCTTGTCACTTGGATTTGTGGCTCATCTGTAGTCCCTGGCACTCAGTTTGAGGAGATAGTCACATGTTCTAACCGTTTCTACTTTGTTTTGAAAGACAATTTAGATGAAGTTTCAAATTAAAGACCTTTGGCTGTGAAATTGTTCACCTCAGGCTGTTCTGCTCAGTTTCTTTAATAAGAAGCATCTTTTTCCTTAAAATCCAGGACAAAGTCTCCCATGGAATCCTGGGTACCTTCCTTCCTTATCCAGATCTTTTCTGTGAACTACTGCCCAGCAGAGCAAAGGGAGCGGATTTATTTATTTATTTATTTATAAGGCTTCGGAACAGTCTCCTTTTGACTCCTCCCATGGTCCCTAGGTCACTCACTCCCTGTTAACAAGTCAGCTGTGACCTTACTGAGCTTTTGGCTTCAGGTGATTTTTTTTTTCTTCCATTGTATCAGAGTTCTCTGATGCCTGCTTTTTGCATACACTGAGTCAGTATTATGATTCTGACCGAAAACTTCAGTTTCCATTGCAAGGCAGTTGGGTGCTTCCCTTTTGCTTCTGACCTTGGCTCTCAGCTATAGGAGGTCAGACCCCTGGACCACAGCGCTAGGCTTCTCCAGGCTCTTGGTTCCGATTGAACCCAGAAAGCTGTGAGTTCTGACAAGAATCAGAAGAGGGAGGGAAGAATGAAGTCACGTGTTTATCCTTGCCCGTGTTTATCACTTCAGGGTAGCTACATCCTTCTGCTAAAGACCACACTTACCTTAAAGTGGCCTCTGTGCAATTGTCTGTCCCTCCGGATCCTGGTTCTCTTTCCTTATCCCCCTCAGCTCTCAGTTTATAGACAACTCTGGTGCTGCAGGCCAGGGGTTCTTCATCTATGCTCAGTGGCTCCTCCTCTCTCTAGTCAAGATTTTAGAAATAGTCTTAGGTCGCAGTTAGTGAGCTGTTCTGTCCTGTTAGGCTCCTGACTCCCGTAGGACATGATGCTAAGATTGCTGCCTCAATCCTTTATGTTAAAACTCTCAGCAGTGCTAGTTGCTATCACTGCTACCTCCCGTCCCCTCTCCTCCATCTTGCTCTGACCCCTGAAGGAAGTGGGCACCATACTCTTCCTTTCTTCTCATTTTCCCTGTCTACAACCATCTCATGTGGGCTTTGCTGGGCCTTCATCTCCACAGCTGAGGATAACTTCAAACTCCTGATAGTCCTGTCTCTGTCTCCACATCCTGGGGCTATGGGGAGTGCTACCACGTCCTGCAAGGTGTCTTTCACATGCTCCTGTACTTTCTTTCTCACTTCCAGGTCTTGCAGATGCTGCTCTGACCACTGGGATACCACTCACCCTCTTTCTTCTGCTAAATATCATCTTATTTATTCTTCTTCCAAGGTAATGCCACATCTTTTTGAGTCCCGGTAATCCTCCCTACATCCCTGGTTTTGCCTCCACTGGGTCTTTCTGAGATTGTGTGTCTATGGGCTTCTTTTCTCTTCTACCACACTGTTCACTCTGTAAAGGCAGAGATTTGACACTATTTGTTTTTCTTCCTTCTCAATGTTTTGTCTTTAATGAAAACAAATCAAGTATGGGCCTCTCCTACTCCATTCCCCTTGTGTTAACTGGCGTGATGTTCAGAACACAGCAGAGGTTGCCCACTGGCTTACATTCCCCAGAGACTACTCTGTGCTTAGAATGAACTCCACGGATGTCGGATACGTGTCCAGATCTGCTCTAAACTGCTTGGCTTCTTGGCATTCACTGAGCACCTTTCTGCTCTAGGGCCTTGGCCTAGACTTTCTCTCTGCCTTGAGTGATTTCCTCTTCAGAGGCCTCGTCCTTCTGCTGCCTGGATCTCGGCATCTATGCCACTTTGCCAGCCTGGATGGCTTCTCTATCATCTCTGGAGTTAGTCCTCCTTCTGTTCCTCTGTCCTACCCTCTCAGGTTCCTACTGGCCCAAGCTTGGTATGTAGACCATGCTGGGTTCACAATCCTTCTGCCTTAGGCTCCGCAATGCTGGGATGACAGGCCTTTGCCAGCACGCCACCTCCTGCATGCATTTCAACACAGCCTTTAATGGTTTATCTTGTGTTTCTAAGATGGATAGCACATACCATAGATTATAAAATCCACTTAAATTATACAAATTGGTTGGTTTTACAGTATGTACAGAGCTGCATGACCCCTATAAGGGCCTAATTTTAGACCATATTTCTCACCCAGGAAGTACTGCATATACTGAAGGTGGTCCTTGTCTCCCCGGTTACCCATTCCAGCACCTGGGATCTGTGAAGTTGCTTTCTGCCTCTATAGATTTGTCTGTTCTGTATTTTGCGGAGACAGGGAACTGTTCAGCCTGTGATCTTGTGGGATGGGTGTCTTCCCCTAGGGACACTGTTCTGTGAGGTCATTCACACTGAGGTATGAATCAGCACGAACTCTCCCCGTGTTGTATGCGGGTCCCCTCATGTCACTTTGCTTAGCGCACCATCCTTGTTCTTATCTTTGCCTTCTGGCCTTGCTGTGAGAGAGCAGAGGCTTGGTTCTTATCCGTATCATTCTCCTAATAAACCCACACGTGTTTCTGAGATGTGCTGTGTCCCTGGCATGCTGGGGAATATGCTGAAGGTAGGACAGCCACAGCAAGAGAAACAGCCTTCTCTTCCCAGGGCTGGGTCCAGTGTGTGACAGAGCAGGAGAGACAGTGGTGGCATCGGAAGCCCCTACAGTGGCAGTGTGCCCCCATCCATCGACCTCAGACTATTCCCCCAAGGCTCTTGAAGTCTCCATGCCAGGGAAGTGACACACAGAAGGGCTGCAGAGAGAGCCACAGGATCATCTCAGGTTAAATGAGACAATAAACTGCCTTGTTGCTTTTACCAGCTTACTTGGCTTCCTGGAACTTGATAGAGAGACTTCTAATGAATATACGCATACACTCACCTAACTGGTTTGGACACAGTAGCAAGTAAGATTTGTTCAGGGCTCCTCTGATGAGAAGGGACTCCCACACTCCACGTGTCCTTCTGTCTTCTTCCCAAAGGACAGTGCCACAAAACTAATTTTGAACATGAGGAAAGCAGAGATCATAGACACCTGACAACGTTCTTCAGGTCACCCAGCTTGAAAATTGGACATCTGGACCTGGGAACTAGGTCCCCGGCTGCTACTGCTATGCTCTTAGGCTGGCCCCTGGCCCCGGGAGAAAAGGTGCCATTAGCTCCTGACGCCCCTGTCCTCACAGTGCCTGACGTGTCTGCTGACTGATGGCCTGCATGGAACCAGGTTAGCAGCTGAAACGGAGTCCCTACTGGTGCATCTGGTGGCTTGAGACACTGAAGAACAGTGGAGGGGAAGCCAGGCAGGGTGACATCAGGTACTCGATATGTAGGGAGCTGGACTGAAGAGAACAGTGAAGGCCTTGCCCTCCAGCCCAGGCTTCTCCTGCTTCCATCCCAGCTCCTTCCCGAGCATGTTTTCGCGATATTTGGTCCAAATGGAGGAAGCAGCACGACTCATCGGGAATTTTCCCTCCTGTGTTCTGGGTGATGCCCAGGTTTCCTGGTGCTGTGTGCTGGTCATAGAGCACAAGAGAAGACAGAGAAGAGGCCAAAGTCCTGTCCCATCTGCTCCATGTCACAACCTGATCTGCATGTTCTAAAGGGCTCTCTCCATTCTGATCACTGCCCCGTCACTGTGATCTGTTCACCCCAGAGACTTGTCATGGCTTCTTCTTTTTGTCTCTCTAGCGAAAGCTCTTACCCATCCTTCACAGCCCAACTCTGATACCAGCTCCTCTGAAACGGTCCCTAAGGAGCCTCCCTCTCCTGAGCTCACGCAGCTGTCCCCCAGCAGCCTGGCCCAGCATGGACATACTCCTCAATGCTCAGCACATGCTGGTATTTCTTGACTGGAGCACTCCTGACCTGGAATGGAGGCTTCGAGAGCGGGCGAGCAGCTCACACATTCTAGCACATTCGAGAAAGATTCTTGACATTTTCTCTCCAAAGGTCTCCTTGAGCTTTCATGTCTGACTGATGAGTTCAGCAAATCAATGGTAGCACTGTCATGTTTTGTTCGCTTTCAGAGACCCTGTGAGCTGACAGCCACGCTCACAGAAAGACTCCAGTACAGAGGAAAGCGCCCTCGTGGGCCCGCTTTCTCCACGGCTGTCCCGCAGCCGCAGTGACCAGGGTTTCTCTTTGGTCTTCATTTTCTGGCTACATTTTCGTGGAGGAAAAGTGGTGCCCAAGGTAGCTGTATTCATTTCCTGGAGCAACTGTGATAAAGTGTCAGAAAATGGGTGACTTAACACACATGGAGGTGTCCTGGTCTTGGAGACACGGATTCTGCAGGGAAGATGTTAGGGCTCCTCCAGAAAGCTAACTGCTGCTAGCTTTCTATCAATCATTGGCATCTCTTGGTTGGTAGAAACATCACACTGATCCGTGACTTCAGGACCATGTGGTGTTCATTCTTCACCTTGTCCGCTGGTTTCTGATTCCCTTTCTTATAAGACACCAATATATTAGACCAGTGGCCTTATTTTATATGATCATACTTGTAAAAAGCCTGCCTCCAGATAAGGTGCCATTCTTAGGAACTATGGATTGAGAGGTTGATGTGATCTTTAAAGTGACTGTGAGTCACTAAACCAAGCCCAGAGTCCCCTAGGCCCTCCCGTAGGCCGCCCCCTGGGCTGTCCTCTAGGCTGTCTGGCAGAAACAATGGGACTGGGTGAATTTCCCTAAGTTCTGTTCTGCTTTGGAGTCCCTACCCCAGTGCCAGCAGGACTTCTTGGTGCTCCTGGGACAGATGCTAAGAATGTTCTAGGAAATAAAGCTGAGTTCTGTGAATACCTCCCAATTCAGAGGAATAAGAAATGAGAGCAAGAGACAGAGAGGGAAATACAGAGTGGGAATGGAAACAGGGAAGGAGCAAGGAGGGGTGGGCATCTAGGCAGCTTTTCCACAAAGGTAATGAAACCTATGCCTTAGAGCTTCTATGAATTTTCAAGGCCTCCATTTAATGTGTGTTCTGTCCTTAAATCCAGGCTCCTTCTGTAAGCGCTGTGAACCACACTCCTCAGGTCCTGGCTTGGCCTTGCTCCTGTAGAGTGGTTTGGACTGTCCTTGTTGGTTCAAGTGGGGTATAAAGCCTTCTACCTCCCCTCAATGCAGGCAGTCCTCCAGATCTATGGGATCCTCATTCATAAATCCAGCTGAATGTGGATCAAAACTATCTTAAAACTGCATCTGTAGTGAATGTGGGCAGGCTCTGGCCACTCCTCCATCAACAACATGACAACTGTTCGCCCCATGTGGTCACCCCATGCTTCTATGGTCTTGGGTGTCACAAGCCACCTAGAGATGATAGTGTACAAGAGGACATGTTTTCAGGGTGTCCCACCTTGGGTATCGGCACAAGACCTTGCCATCTACAAGTGTACGAGGCTACATCGTATCTGTCCTGGAGTCAGTGTCCCCTGGGGCTGCAGGTTGGACCTGCCTAGCTAGCACTATAGGTTTTATATAGCTACAATTACCTCTTTGTGTAAACCCCTTGGGCGTTTGTGGACTTGGGTATCGTTGGGGACCTGGCACCAGTCTTTCTTACTCAGGAAGGAAAATGCTCACCTAGGCTTGCTTAAGTAAAAAGCGCAGATTGCATGTTCCTTCTTGTGTCAGGAGTAATTCCTGTCCCCAGTGTGCCCCTTCTACACACACATGGCGGCTTGGAGTCTTAGAAGGCTGTCTGTGTACAGTCCCCTGAGAAGCACAGACTCCAGGCTCAAGGCACCCAGGAGCCAGAGTGAGGAGGTTGTGGGAGCTTATGGATTTGCTTCCAGGAGGCCCCTCGCTTCAGGGATGAGGCGACCTTGGCTGGGAACGGGAAGAGCAGGGTAGCCAGCCTGAGTGACAGTTTGGCCCCTCCCATACATCCTCAGTAGCAGGCTCACGATTGGTCTGAGAACAACCTCCCTGAGAGAAACACACCCTCAGCTGGCTTCAGGTCTCTGAGCTGCCCTGTGCTCCTTTACCCTAGAGTTGCTGAGGACTACTTGGCTCTTCATCTACAGGTATTTAACCTGGTGCTGGTTGAGAGCTGCTGTTGTCAACTATCTCATTTCTGAAAAACGTTTTATGTGTGTTGTGTACTTTCCTTTGTGAATTTTCCTTTCTTCTGTGTGAGATTTGTTAGCTCCCGTAAACAACATAACTGGTGTGCTCTTGAGAAACAGCATCTCATTGGCCTGGGACTCATCAAGTAGGCTGGCCTGGATGGCTCACAAGCACCTGGGATCCACTTGCCTCTACCTCTTTGCCCCTGGGATTGCAGCCATGGGCCATAAGACCCAGCTATTTTTCACTTGGTCCTGGGAGACTGAACTCAGGTCCCCATGCTTGCACGACAAGCATGCTGCCAACTGAACATCATCTTGGTTCCTGAAGAGAGTTTTGATCTTAGTAGATTGCAGGAGCTATTTATAAGATTGTAAGGGGCCTCAGATTCCAAGAGAAGAAGGAAGAGAAAGGCTGATATTTGAGGCATTTCAACTGTAATATTATATGTTTGACGACTAGATGTAGGTCCCCTGAACATACAATTATTCTCCACAAGGCCTCCAACAAAACAGTTCATGGCTCCAAGCCTGGTTTACTTCTATAAAACAAGATGTTAATAGCATTGCCATCTGCCTGCCACTGCTGGGGTGTCCGAGGACAGGTCAGCATCTGTGCCGTGCTTCGAAACTGCGGGATGAACGGTGTGAACGCACTACAAAGCCAACTGCACTCGGAGATTGGCATCTCTTCCGAGCCTCTCTGGACATGGTAGAAAAAGGGTGGGCAGGAAAAGAGAGGCCAAGGTCTCCGGGCTGCTGAAGATGTCCAGACGTCCTCCCTTGTTGACTGAAGGGTGTGGCAACTGATTGGTTTTTTTTTTTTTTTTAAAAAGTGAGCTTCCCACTTCAGTCTCGGGAGCTGAGGGGATCAGCCCTGCTCTGCTGTGCTCCTGCAGGTATGCTATTCCTCCTTCTACTCTCCTTTCCTGCTTTGGGTGACTGTCTTTAAGCAGAAGCTGGGAAACACTGTTGTCACAGTCCAGCCAGCCAAACATAAGCCCTTTCACGCTCACCCAAGTTTTTTGCCCCACCTTCTATGACACCCCTTCTTCTTTAAAAAATTAAAAATTTACATATTCAAAGCATCTTCATTGTAATGTTTCAAGCAGAATTTATTTTAGTTGATTTTTCTCCCACTCATTTCCCCCCTCCCCACAATCTCCTTCCCACTTTGACGTCATGTATCCATTTGCCCTGCTCCCCTGCCTCAGCATCTCTTTCGATCCTCTCTTGGTCTTTTCATTTATAGACATTCCAGACACACACCACACAAGGATTTGCACAGGAGGGAGAATGTGGTTCTCGTCTTTCTGAGTGTGAGCCATCTCAATACTATGCTTTCCAGTTCCACCGCGTTCTCCCGTTTCCATTTCCTTTCCAGTGTAGATGAACACAGTCCCATTGTGTATATGTGCTGTGTTTTCATTACCCGTTCCTCAGTTAATGGACGCCTAGGCTGACCCCATCTCCTCGCTAGTGTGAACCAAGCAGCTGGTGTGCACACATCTCTGCGGTAGGCTGTGGAGGCCTTTGGGTGCACGCCCACGGATGGTACGCCTGGGTCATGTTCTAGTTTGATATCTAATGTACTGCTGGTTTCCATACAGACTTGCATGGGTTTGCATTCCTGCCAGCGTTGAGCTAGAGGTCCCCTTTCCCACATCTCCACCAACATCGTTGTCAGTGTTCTTGATGCCGACCATTCTGACTGGGGTGAGGTAGAGTCTCGGTGGAGTTTCAATGTGCATTTCCCTGAACAATCGCTGAGATCAGGCTGTTCCCTGCTCTAAGCTGCTTCATGTTGTACAAAACAGAGGTTTTTAAGGCTGTGCTCTTGACCAGGAGACTCCATTGTGAGGGAGGGGGTGTCGTGTGTGTGTGTGTGTGTGTGTGTGTGTGTGTGTGTGCGCGCGCGTGCGCACACGCACGCGTGTGCATCTGCTCCAGACTTCCTATCCAACATGTATCACATGAGTAAAGACGCACTGACACTTCATTACCTCTTCAGAGACAGATTTCCCAATTCTTAGCATTGGGTGTTAGTTCCACAGCATACAAATTCTGAGGGTGCAAAACTCAGCAGAAACATTGTAAGAGACAGAGAAGAATTTTTAATTTTTTGACTTGAAAATATTTACGTTTGTTTGTGTAAGCCCAGGGACACTCTGGCAGGAAGGATACATCACTTTTTTTTATCAAGAATTAATGTCTTGGGACTTATCTGAAACCTCACAAAGCTGGAGTCCTGCTCATATTTTATACCCAATATAATTTCTATTATCAGTGCCAATTTTATAAACTAAACAGTGCTAGTAGCATGACGTTTTAAATGTTCTAATTTTTTTAAATACAATATAAAAGGCATTTTAAAGAAACTTTATGGAAAATTTAGGGAGATAGCAAAGACAAAATTGAACAAATTGGAAGTAGTTGAGTCTATTGAAAAGTTAAGGGAGAAAATAAGGAGACTATTGGCTAAATAAAGGGTGTTTCTGATTCAAGTAGAGCGCTGGGCTGTGGAGAGTGTTTGAGTAAAAAACTTCGTTGCCGGTTTTCCTTTAGAAAGGACTATTTCCCAGCCACACAGCTGAGCATTAACTCCGCCTCTCGGAAGTCAGGCTGTGTGGCTCTGAGGTTAACCAGATTTGAAGGCAGAGATTTCGCAGCTATTACTTTACCTCCAGGGGAGAGGAGGGACTTCTGTGAGAGCTGACAGGAGTCTGTAGCCCTGCTTTCTCCCTGGTAATCTTGGCTCGGGAGGGTGTGTGTTGGCGAAACTGCCAGGGCAGGAGTGGAACCAGTCACCGTGGGTGGAGGGACACCAAGTATCAAAGCCAGCCTTTGGGCCGGGCGGTGGTGGCGCATGCCTTTAATCCCAGCACTCGGGAGGCAGAGGCAGGCGGATCTCTGTGAGTTCGAGACCAGCCTGGTCTACAAGAGCTAGTTCCAGGACAGGCTCCAAAGCCACAGAGAAACCCTGTCTCGAAAAACTAAAAAAAAAAAAAAAAAAAAACAAATAAAAAACAAAACAAAAAAAAGCCAGCCTTTGTCTGGTCAAGACTCCAAGCTGAGTTTACCCAGTGGATCTATCCTCTACCCGATTTGATTATTTCAAGTCCTGGTGACCACTCCTGAGGTGGTAGACCCTAAAGTGTCACACTGAAACAGGTGACTGACCAAGCCACAAGGGAAGGAAGGATGGAAGGCCTTCCAGAGGACGCTGATGCAGGAGGTGACGTGGTCTAGGGCCTCAACACAGACGGACACGGTTGGAATTCTGTTCTGGTTGGAGAAAAGTTCTTGAGCAAATGATAATCCTTACAGATTCCAGGGAGTTCCTGAGACCGAGACCACTCTGTGAGGGAGTGAAGGACTCAGATCTTGCAAACTGAGTGAAATCCACCTACATCTCCTTCTACATGTTCTCCTACATAGTTTTTTTTTTAAAAAAAAAGGTTTAATTCCTTTATTTGATGTGTGAATGTTTTTCCTGCATGTGTGTTTGTGTACCATGTATGTGCTGTGTGTCCACAAAAGTCAGAAGAGGGTGTCAGACCCCATAGAACTGGAGTTATGGCCGGTCACTTGTGAATGGCTGTGTGGGTGCTGGGAACCACAGCCAGTGCTCTTAACTGCTGAGCCATCTTTCCAGCCTTCCACCCTCCTCTTTCCCATCCTTCCATTTTGCAGTTTGATTGATTTTAGAACATTCTAACCTGCAGTGATATTATGATTTCAACCTAGCTTTGGGAAATTACATGTAAAGAAAAGTATTTTAATGAATCTCTTATGAACACAGGAAAATCGATAAACACATGTATTAATAAGTTCTTCAAGAATTAGCTTTTAAGAGAGGAGCGGGCTTTGTAAGCCGCATGAAGTGTGTGCACGTGGTGGGTGCCGCTGCTCATGGGTGCTCAGGGGAGCTGGGCAGCATTGGCACCGTTCCCTTGTTCTCATTGCTTCGCACAGACAGCTCCAAGCTCAGCTTCACCGCAGACCACATCTGACTCAGCACACACTGAACAATAACAAAATCCCCTGTAAGAACTGTCTCTAGTATCTTTAACTCAATAAGAGGCAAAAAAAAAAAAGTTGGAAATGTATTTATGCTGGGATACATAAAACTCGAGCTGCCTAGTGTTTTCAGAGGTCTGGAGAAAGCTGAAGTCATGGGAGACAAACAGAACAGCTGTCTTTCTCCTGGAGCTTCCTCTGAGCTGTGGAGAGGTGAGGTGAGAGGGTCACGTTCGGGCCGTCTTCAGATTGTCGGCCTTTGCTGAAACAGGACAGCAGCACGGTGTCATTGCTCTGCCCTTGCACCAGGGTTGATCAACTTCGCCCCACAGTCCCGTTTACTCTGCCCAAGGAGCTGGACTCCCCACCCCCACCCCCACTCTAAAGGCATTCATCATCTTCAGGCACTGTGATTATTGACCAGAAAAAATAATAATAATAATAGTGGCTCTGGCAGCTAGCCAGGACAGCTCCCTAGCTAACTCCTTCACTTTGCATCTGTTCTCTGACCTCTTTAGCACACTGAGTTGCCATGTGCTCTTTCTTTTGAGGCTGTAACACACACACACACACACACACACACACACACACACACACACTCCAGAGAGCTTAACAGAAAACAAGTCTTTGCTTGTGGGAGCCTGGGCCGGCCAGGGAAGGCTGTGGTGGCTGCTGGGCATGGGCTTTCTTTCTTCTACCCTGCCAGATGGTTTCCACCGCCATCTCAGTTCCAGAATGCACCCAGGGCTAGCAGCCTGCCTACCCAAGTGACATCTGTGTTTCTAGGAAGGCAGTCTCTGGCAACTCCCTTCTCCTCCTGCTTACTCCTAAAAGCCTATACCAAGGCACCCCTGCCTTTTTCAGAGGTCTTACTGTAAGCTTCTAAGAAAACAAATACTCATAAGAGAAGGGACCCTCACAGTCTAGGCGTCATTTGTGCTTACAGCAATTTCGGAGAAGACACTAAGTCACTTGGCTTTCTGAACACAAGATTAGTGACACCTTCACTCCTGGCTGTGGTAATGGATCTGGGTGCTCTGTGGGGGGCATGTGAACTGAGGCTTCTTAGGCCTGTCTCCTCACTTCCCAGAGTAGCTCTGGTCTCCGCGCCTACAACATTCAACATTCAAAGCTGCCGCACCTCCTTGAATAAAGTGGGTCCTAGGGACTGCTTGCCGCATGAATGAATGAGTGAGTGGTGTGTCTAGTGAGCCCTCCCACATTCAGAATAGCTTCTGACAGTTTCTCAGCATGTTGACCAAACCCTGACAATGACACAGGCTCCTTCCTCCTAACTTTAGGGTCCTCCTTCATCCCCTGTCTTCACAGCAGGTTCTGGTCCTTTGCATCCCTCTGCAGACTGAGCCAAGACAGCTGCTTTTCCACTCTGGTCTTTTCCCAGTTCAGTCCCTGCTTTTATCCTCCCAAACCTCTCTACCTGGCTCAGAGCCAGGGAGCCTCTAAGTCACACGCAGAATTTCCATGACAGTAAACAGACTAAAAAGCTCCAAACTTCTCCACCTCCAAAGAGTCTTTTCCAACTCCATTGTGCCTGGCAGAATTCTCCCCACACCCCACTCTAATACAGGCCTGTGGAAGGTCAATGACTCCTTTAGAAATAAAGGCAGTCGTGGCCGAGTGCCCGGCTTGAACCTGCTGACAGTGCAGTTCTCTGCAGCCAGCCCCCAGCTCCCTGCTGAAGCCTCACGGCGATTTTTCTCTAAGGTCTGCAATCTATTACACACTACGGTTAACTGCCACATTCAAATGTAAAAACAGATCCTTGGATCAGCACCCTATAAAAAGCCAAGAAAAATGTGGTAGTGTTCCTTCCCAGCTTGAGCCAAGAGCTTTGCAAGGGAAGAACCCTCAGCCAGAGGCAGCCAGGTGCCCAAGCGGTTCCCTGTAACTCTAGCAGGTCCGTGTCCCGCAAACTGCACTACTTCCAGGCATTGGCACCCTCCCTGGCTAGATGAGGAGCAAGAGCTGCCATCGGAGCAGTCACTGAAATACTGTTAGCCAAGCTGGGCTCTGGCAAGGTGCCTTTAAGCAAATTTATTCTGTCCAGCTGCCTGCTTGATCCCAGTCTGGACCAGATCATCCTGGAAGATGGCTCCTGAAGACCTCTGCTCAAAATCCACCACCTAGCTAAAAGACAGGTGCTTCCGTGAAGCATCCTGGCTGCAGCACCAAGAGCCCGGCTGTCTGAAGCATGCATTTTTATGCCTCCTTGGACATGGCTTGCCATCACTGCACAAAACGAAGGGAAATTGTGGCTCAGAAAGATCACAGGGTCATTGGAAGAAAGATATTTTTATTCTCTTTGCTGTTAGCTTATCACCTTTCTTCCGAGTCTTGGCTATGTCTTCTACTCCAAGGAGCCTTGGAGTAGTAAGCACACAGAGTCAGGAATAGTCTACAAACAAGATTTAATCCTTAACCCATTTTGCCAGGCAGTTGCTACTGCTGGGCCACTCTGGAAATAGGCACACCCTTCTCCTCATGCTATAGATTGGTGCTCATCTGGCATCTTCTTGCCCGCTTCACCTGTTGGCCATCATCTCTTGAGGTCCCTCCTGTGCCTTTGGTGACTTAAGAAGGTCATGATGACCCGAGAACCAGTCTTTACCTTCCAGAAAGCAGCCAGCCTGCCTTTGGCTGAGTTTGAGGAAGTGAACTCCACCGGGCCGCAGCTTGCTTTGGTCTCGTCACAGCCAACGAGACTTCTCTCTCTGGTTTGTGAGCTCATGTGTCTCTAGGTACATTTATTGGGACAAACACCCACGAGGGCTATATATGTGCACACATACGTAATACCATTTCCAAACTCAGTTTTTAAAAAACAGCCTTCTTGATGTAGAACCCATAAACAACAGACACACATGCTGTGTGCAGTCTGCGGGGTTTGGGCACATTGAGACAGTTGACATCAATGATTCCATTATGCAAATACATGTACTAGCTTATCTAAAGGTCCAGCATGGTTTGGTGGCAAGAGCACTTACACAGATGAGCTGTACTTCTGCATACATGTTTAAGTTCACAACACGGCATTGACTACATTTTCAGCAGAAAACATATATAGATAGAAATTTAATGCCACATTTTTCCCTTTTCACCTGTTTTTCAATGAACATTTGGGTTGTGTCTATATATTGACCATTATATATAATCCAGACAAACGGGAAAGCAGTTTCCAGAACAGTTTCAGCCACGGGAAGACTTAAGAAGGGAGAGCTGTCAAAGGCAGGCTGCTTCCTGCTTGTTTCCTGACATTGGTTTTGGGGACTTGAGGGAAATCTTTAACACCAACATGTCCCTACTCAGGTCTGCCCAGAGCCTGGCTCTCACTCTCACCTGTTCAGGTGACCCTTCTGCACTGTGTTGTCTGAAGAAAGTTTCCTAGCACCCATTCCTGTCATTTTCTCCCACATTTTCCTGCTTCTCTTCAGGTCAAGTTCGCCACCTGAAATGATTTCATCTATGCCTATTGACTTCCTGGACTTCTAAAGGAATGTAAACTGTGTGAGGAAGAGGACCGTGTGTGCTGTTTTAGTGTGGTGTTTTTGGGTGCTTAGAATACTGTCTGGCTTATAGTAATTCTTCAATAGAGAATTGTTGATCGGCCGAGTGGGTGAATCCTCCCTGGCTGCATGGCAGACTTCCCTGCGGTAATGACCACGTGGCAGGTCAGAAAGACATAGTTCAGGGGAAGGCTCAGGAGGCTCCATCTCTCTCTGATAATCTATGTGTTGTTAAGGATTGCCAAGGGACGATTTTCTTCAGTGATACAGCCACTGGTAAGAGTCCCATAGTCCTGTGAATGGCTTCTCAGCCATGCTCTTGGAAGCAACTCTAATTAATCTCATTGAGAAACACACATACATACACATACACAAGCACACACACACACACTCACCCACACACACACACACACACACACACACACACACACACCAGTTTTGTCCAACTGTGTTTTCTTCTTCTATTTCTCCATTTGGGCCCTTCAGTGCCCCCCACAGTCAGCCCTGGGAAGACCAGCTTTTTGGTCTATGTAACAGGTTTTGAACCCTGGTCCCTCTCATTCTGGCTTTCCCAACCATTTCTGATGATGCAGACTGGTCGCTGTGTTTACAGACATGCTGACACACTCTTGCTAAGCCTGTTCCCTCACTGTCCGACTGGCTGCATTAAGCTGTCAACAGCTAGAGCATGCCACACCTACAGGGCACTATGGCCTCTGGGCTGGATAGTTTAGGCCTGTTCTACCCTCCTGGAGAAGCTGCTGCCTGGCTCGTGTGCCCTCGCAGCTTCCGCTCCCCACTTACTCTTGGAAAAGCAGACTTTGTTTGTGGCTTTTCTTCTGGCTCATAGTTGGCATTTTCTCTCTGAAGACAGCAAGGTCAACTGGCCTGGGTTCAGTGGTTTGCACTTTCGAGTCTGGATGGACAGATTTACCCTCCCCGGGGACCTGACTAATGCCACACCCTACCTTAGCCACTTCTAAGTTCTATCGGCCACCACAGCTTGTGACTTTCCTTGCTCCTCTGCAGTCTCTCCTTCATACCCAGTAGAACCATCACTGGTGCGTGTGTCGGTGTGCGTGTGCGTGTGCGTGTGTGCGTGTGCGTGTGTGTGTGTGTGTGGTTGGGTGATATTTCCTTTTTATATAAGATATACCACTTATGGTACACTTTCTATGTGTCAACCCCCCCTTTTTTTCTTTTTATCACTCCCTCTGATCTTATTTGGTTATCTTTTTGGTCTGTTTTTAAAAATTAATTAATAGTGCACTGGTGTTTTGCCTGCATGTATGTCTGTATGAGGGTGTCAGATTCCCTAGAACTGGATTATAGACAGCTGTGAGATGCCACAAGGGTGCTCCTTGATAACCCCCAGGGCAGCTTACATGCCGTTTTTCTTTCAGGAGTTGAAACCAACCATCGGTACCTAGAGGAACCACCCTTTGTACCCTTCCTCTGGTCTCTGTGCTATGAATCCTTGCTGTGTCAGTCACAGTGCCTGGCAACTTTGCAAGCATTATTTCTATCCAACTTCTAGAACTCTGTAGTACAAGTACCAGTCGGCAAGTGCCAGGGAAGCCAAGCAGACCATGCTCAGCTGGAGCAGCCTGTATGGAACCCACACACTGTGTCCCAAGTCTGAAGCTTGCTCCCTTCCTAAGACGTTTTAATTTTCTGAGTGCAGGTAGCACTGCTTCCACGCCCTCTTCTTTATAACCGACTCCCCAGGAGCACATTGGCAATAATCTAGCAAAGGTCTTAAGGGGAATGTAAGTGATAACATCCCTTGTAAATCTGAAGGCTGTGCTGGTCTAGATGGAGGCTGTGCTTCAGGCAAGACTTGTTTCATGATGTAGGCTGTGAGATCAGGCACCAAGAACGACCTGAGGAGGAGATGGTATTTTCCCACTTCACAGCACAATGCATAGTTCTGCGTAGTCGCTCCGGATGAGGTCATTGCTTGGTTAATAGAGCAGCCCCTTCTTCTGAGTGTCGTGAGTGACCACGCGCTGTCCTATGAGAAGGGGGCCACCAAGGCTGGAAATCTTCACAGGATCACTTCAGAGTCGGGAAACAATGGCCAGAATTGGAATCTTGGAGATGGCTGGTCATCTAAAATGATATTTTTGTGACAAAAGAGGCATTTGTGATAGTGTCTGCCCTTTCCTCATGGCACCTCTAAGCACAGACTGGGTGGACACCACGTGTGGCACTGGCCGAGTTTGGGTGCTACTGTCCCCTGCTTCCAATGAGAACAAGCAGGGTTTTCTCAAACACGTGACAGTGTTGACAGCAGGAGTGTGTGCTGGGCCAGCCCTCTGTGCTTGTTCTCCAGTAATGGAGAACTCATTGCTTCACCTTGAAATGGGTCTTTTGATTTGAGAAAACATGAGTCTTAGTGCTCTAAGGGTCGGAGGAGGTGGCCAGACTGGAGAGAAGCTGTTTTCTTACTAGAATTGCCCGAGAGGCATCCGTAAGTCAGAGCTCACCTTCCCTTCTCTCTGCAGAGAGCAACCTTCAGCAGCATCACTAACTGTCATGAACTACTAATGTTTCCAGTAGGAATGCTCGGTGCAGCCATTGGATATACAGAGTAAGTACAAACCTGAAATTTACTGTTGTAGCTTTTACAGCTCTAAAGGTAACACTGGTCAAGGACTGACACATAATTGTCACAAATAAATGACAGGTGACAATTACTTAATGTAGGGTAAGATGGTTGGTTTTGATAGCCGGCTTGACAGT
>JAQHUG010000110.1:3868979-3915064 GCA_028555095.1 Dicrostonyx torquatus
ACAACAGTATATTCTTCTATTTGTGGTTTATTTGAATTATTTTTAATAAATCAAAATTAAAAACTAAAAATAAATTAAGTAAGGAAATAAACCTTGGCAATATGAAACATTGTACCTCAGTGAGTGAAGAATTGGAAGGAAGAAACCTGATTTCTGACCTGAAAACTACTTCACCTTCTTTTGCCTCAGGATTCAAGTGAAGACCCAGACAGGCTGCTGCAGTGCATCTGCAAGGTGACATTTGTCCATCCTCTGCAGCAAGGGACACTGGATGCCAGGGTGGAGCAAGGCAATCGGAGTTTCACAGGTGGAAGGGGATTGGGCTCCAGGCAGGTGGAAGGTGGTGTTCAAAACAACCAAGCAGGAAGTAAATTTCAGAGTTAGGACGCCACCTGGGGTCTCCCGGTCCTCATGCAGTATTCACCGTTTATTCCATTCTGTGGTTAGTCTTGATTGACAGCTTTATAGAAATTAAATTCACCCAGGAAACAAACATCTGAACATGTCTGTGAGGGTATTGCTAGGGAGGATTAATTAAGGAGGAAAGTCTCAGCCTGGGTGTGGGTTGCTCTAGTCCCTAGGCTGGGGTCCTGATCTAAATAACAGAGAGGGAAATGAGACTGGAGCACAGCATCCACCTCTCTGCTCCCTGGGTGCAGATGCCATGGGCCTACCATCCTCACGCTCTGGCAGCACGCCTTCCTCACCACAATGGACTGTAGATGCTGCTAGAGTGTGCGTTCCCCGTCTGCTTTCCTCAAGTGGTTGAAAAGTTGCTGTGCCCTGATAAACCTCTCCATCAATGCAATAATCCAAATCTGACCAAATCAAACCAAATTAGAAAAAGCCCAGGTTTGATGGATACCAACACTCCTGGGTGGCTCTCCAGCCCCCAGAGAGGAGACAGGGAAGGAAGACAGGAAAACCATGTGTTTGTTCTCTGGGGTACAATTTAAATACCCTCTGGGAGTGGTCTTGAGCATCTCTGGGGAGGGGTCATCGTTTGGCAGGCTTTATTGGAGGTGGAGTCTGGTCTGAGGCAACTCCCAGGGGAGAGGGCTTGGGATGGAACTTACCACCCAAACTTTCCAGACTCTTTGGATATATGGATGCCAGGGGCTGGGGTGACGTTTCCACCCAAACAGTAGTTTTAACACAAAGTTTACTTGGGAAAAGTTACAATCAGGCTGATGTCCCAAGTGGAATCTTTCTTCCAAGGCCTTGTTTCCAGTTCTGACTGGCTGTATGACCAGGGTCTATAAATTAAGAAGTAGGCAAGAGAGGCCTGTCTTCTCTTCATGACTGAGCCTCGCCCTTTCCTGTCAGCCTTGAGAGCTGACCCAAGTGAGCTCTACCCACGAACTCACTTTGCCCTCTGTCTTCCTGTTTGTTTTGGCAGGTGACCATAGTGAGAGGAAAGTAAGTTTGGGATGTTTGTTCTGGCTTCACCCCTGTTGGGTCACTGAAGAAGGGCCCACCTTTCGAGATGCCTGTTAGGTGATTCTTTCCATGTAGACCTCTCTCTTGGCTCTGGAGAGTCTCCCTCCCACTCTTCAGGCCTTCACAAGGTAATTACGGCTCTCCACTGAGGCGTTCCTGGGGACACCATAAAGTCCCTTTAGTTATTCTTAAACACTGTTACAACTTTTGGGGGCAGCTTATTAAAGTCTCCTTGGAGTCTGTGGCATAGATGTGGCTTTGTCTTGCAGTCATCACTCTGAGAGAACTTGAGGGCTAATATTGACTGTGAACCTGACAAGATCTAGAATCATCAGGAGGCAAGGTCTGGGTGTACCTGTGGGCCGAGACAAGGCTGTGAGTGTGCCTGGGGGTGGAGACAAGGCCCTGGGTGTCCCTGGGGGTGGAGACAAGGTTCTGAGTGTGCGGTGGGTGGGTGGGTGGGGGTGGGGGGTGGGGGGGTGGAGACAAGGCCCTGAGTGTGCCTGGGGGTGGAGAGACAAGGCTGGGTGTGCCTGGGGGTGGAGACAAGGTTCTGAGTGTGCCTGGGGGGTGGAGACAAGGAGGTCTGTGTGCCTGCGGGGGGGGGGAAGCATGGTGGTGGGTGGGCTGGGGGGTGGAGACAAGGTTCTGAGTGTGCCTGGGGGTGCAGACAGGCTCTGGGTGTGCCTGGGGGTTGAGACAAGGTTCTGAGTGTGCCTGGGGGTGGAGACAAGGCTCCAGGTGTGTCTGGGGTGAAGGTTTTGTAGATGAGATGATTTCTAGGGCTTGGTTCCCAAATGAAGAGGAGGAAGCAAGCCAGTACCAGCAACCATCATTCCTTTCCTCCTGAGTGAGAACACTCTGCGAACATCTACTCAAGCTTCTGCCTCTAGCATTTCCCCACCATGATGGACTGTGGGACCAAAGACATGGAAAGGGCATCTTTGAAAAATAAAAGTGAATGAGCTAACTGGCAATGCAGAAAACCGTCGATGACACAGATGTCAATAGAGGAAGAAGCATCTCGTTTGGGAAATTATTGTATTTCTCTATCATTAGTTAAATGTTGTAGTGAACTTTGTGGTCATCCCAAGCTGTGTTAGATATGGTTTCAGTGTTCAAGGACTTCCAGGTGGCTGGGAAGAAGAACCAGACGTGGGCAGTGAGGATGCGGCAAGCACTTGCAGATTTTAGAACTGGCCTTGGAGAGTCAGGTGGGTCCTGGGGAAGGTGTCAGAGGAGGACAGAGAGGGACAAAGTCAGGGGTGGCATGTCATGTATGGTTTATCCTTGCATGTTGAATAGGCTACAGTATTGACACTTGAGGGCACCTATCTGTTTAGCTCACATTGTGTTAAGTGTGTCCCCTTGAATGGATGCCAGTTGACCCCTACCTGCCTCTAGCATACTTGTTGGTTCTGGACCAGACCTATTGTCTGGACATAGTTGATCATAACCATTATGGCTACATTGAAAGCTCTTCTCTGGGGAGACCGAACTTGAACTTGGTGTGTGAGAGACAGAACAGAGATGAGGGACCATGTGTGGGAAACAGGAGGGGTAGGTGGAGGGTGGAGCTGATGTAAAGATAGTAAGTGATCTTGTATGAAGTTCTCAAAACCTTTCAAAAATCATTTTATAAATAAAATATTTTGGGGTCAGAAATGGATGACTGAGTAAAGGAATCACACCAGGAAAAAGTAAAGTTAAAATTCCACCACAAGAAATTTAGGAACTTCATAATTCTTGTTTTTGTTTTTTTAAAAAAGGCTTCTAGCTCTTGATGTGTTTTATCAGAAGTGTAATGAAAAGTCTAGAAAGTTGTCCATGTGGGATTGGAAGGATGGGGAGGTCTAGCTCAGTGGAGGTATGAACACAGCCATGTCCAGAGCAAGTCACAGGAAGGACAAGGGGGTGTGGACACAGCCATGCTAAAGCAAAACAGGGTTCCTCTATGTAGCCCCGGCTATCCTGGCACTTGCTCTGTAGACCAGCCTTGAACTCACAGAGATCCACCTGCCTCCTGAGTCCTGGGATTAAAGACAAATGCCATCACCGCCAGGGTGGGGGTGGGGTGGGGAGCCAACAATGGAGCCGGAGTCACAGGAAAGACAGAGAGGTTGGTTGAAAGCCAAGACCTCTTTGGGTTGCAGTCTGCATTTATAATGTAGTATTTTCAAAAGAATGGAGATTCTTTTAGTTTTAAATTCCTCAAGTTTAAAATGAGGCTGAAATTCCGATTCACGTTTCATAGTGTACCGTAGTGAAAGCAGCTTCACAAAGGTGCAGCAGTGGAACCCGGCCTCCATGAACCGTGTTTAATCCAGAATTTGAAAGCTGGGTCAAAGCAGTGTTCCTTTTTAAAAGCCCTTGCTCTTGTTACCACATTATACACGAGTTTTAAGTTTCTTTTCTTCTTTCTTTTAGCTATCTGTTGACAGGCAATGCTAATGAAGGCTCCTCCAGACCTTTGTCTAACACTGCTACAGATAGCTTGCCCACTGAGAGACCCTAATTCACTTCACATCAGTGAGAGCTGTTGTTGAATCCCTGGGATCTTCATGCTCATGGAGATCTAGCATCCCCTACCAATGAACATCAGCTTCCCTGTATTTTTACGTCAGAGGAGCAGACGGTAGAACATGGAGTGTGCTTTCCCACACGGGTGAGAGTCCTCTTCCTAAGGAGTCCTTTCTCTCCCTCTTATACCTCTGAAACACAAGAGACAGCTTCATCTTACAGAATGTTGATCTGAAGATTCCCAGCAGGGTAAAACTGGCACAGAACACAGCTGGGTGGATGGTCACAACCCCTGATGGCACTAGTGCGATGGAGGGAATTCCTTTGGAACGGCAAAGAGAAGGCTCTATGACTAATGGCAGGCCGGAGATGAATGGCAGCGTTGCCAGATTTCACCTCAGATTATTAGAATTTAGAACTGAAAGAATGGGATCCAGAGAGTTGAAGCAATTTACCCAAGATTATTTAGCCACTTATTTCTTCCATGTTTATTTACTTTGTGTGCCATGTAATGCATGTTCTCGCCTTCCACCATGAGGGATCAAACTCAGGTCTTCAGCCTTGGCATCATGTGCCTTTACCACTGAGCCATCTCCTAGCCCCCATTTAGCCATTTAATGTGGGAACCCAAACTGGATCTTCTGTGCCCCAGTTCAGATCCTACTCACCTCTGAATATTTGGGGATTTAGAGAGACTCTAAAGAAAAGCTCCATCTCATGGAAACCTTCTTTTCCTGCCATCTAGTCCCACTTGCTTGGGTTTTAGGGTTCCAACCATGTCAGTGTCTTCTGGGTACCTCTGGTAGCCTCTTTGCAGCTTGGCTTGCCAATCACATCTGACAGTTCTGTTTCTCCTCACAGTGCCTAGAACGGTAGTGGTAAGGCCACGTTTAGATATTTTGTCATCAAATGTATACAGGGTCATATGACTTATTCCCACCTCTCTCTAGAACACAGGCACTGTGGTTTACAAGTGAAATGCCTGCCCCTCAACACCTCATGTGTCTGAGCACTGGTCCTCAGCCGGAAGCTGTTTGGGGAAGGCTGTGGGACCTACCGGAGGTAGAGCCTTGGTGGAGGAAGCAGTCATGGGGGTAGGTGTTGAGATTTGATAATCTGGCTCCACTTCCTGCTCCCTCTTTATTTCCCTTACTGCAAGACAGAGTGGCCAGGCAACTCACACACTTGCCTCCCCATGCCGTTCCTACTTAGCAAGACACAAGGGAAGCCATCTTGCTGCTGCTGAACTCACCGCATACCCCTGAGCTCTGTGCCCCACACAGCATGAACTTCGAGAGTCCTTGCGAAGACTTTTCTGGAAAAAAATCCCCACCATTAGACTTGCAGTTTGCTGTTTGGAATTTATCCAAAGAAGTGGAGGACTGGGGGCTGGAGAGATAGCTCAGCTGTTAAGAGCACTGCCTGCTCTTCCAAAGGTCCTGAGTTCAATTCCCAGCAACCACATGGTGGCTCACAACCATCTGTAATGGGGTCTGGTGCCCTCTTCTGGCCTGCAGGCATACACACAGAATGTTGTATACATAATAAATAAATAAATTTTTTTTTTAAAAAAGTGGAGGACTGGAAGAACAGAGTTGTCCAAATGACAGACTGTTGACACTCAGTATTCGGAGAGGTGTGGCGTCATTGGTGTTAAGGCTGCTGCTGCTGCCCGAGGTGCTGCCTGCAATGAGGGAGGCGATTAAAAACAGCATTTTGAGAATCCCCCAGTGCTTCGTTTTGAAGATGACCTAGGACAATGATGCAGTCTTCAAAAGGATTTAATTTAGATTTAAGAAAAGTTGAAACTGTTGACGACTAAAGTAAGGCCAGGAAGTCAGTCAGTCCCAGATGTCCAGTATGGAAACACGGGGAAGGGTCGTTTATTCCTGAGCAGAGATGCCCCACAGCAGGGAGACAGCGCGTCTCCGGATCTGAGCGCTACTTCTCTTCAGGGTCTTGGATGGCGCACACGCCGGCCCTTTTTTTGCTGAATTGCTCGGCACACCGTAGGTACTCAGGAGACATTGTGTTAAAGAAACGAGTTCTTAGTATGTTCAGTAATTTTGAAAGAGTCAACCTTGATGTTGATTTGTAGGGAAAACAAGGAGATATGGGAGTGGAGGTGTAAAACAAGGGTTAAAAGGAACCGGAAAAACGGGGGCTTCTGGGAAGGGGGCGTAGTGGACACAGCCAGGGCTTCCATTCTGTGTTCTCTGGGGGGCAAAGCCTGAATGCCTACTCTGGCACTAAGCACCTATTATAGGAAACACTGTCGTGTAGGGGTCACAGCTGCCTGCACCCAGTTTATTAGCGATTGAGGGCAGGGTGGTCTGTCGGTGGCGCTTCCCTGTCCCTTGTGAAACTCCATGCTTCCCTGTGTGTACATGTTTTGCAATTTTATCTAGATCTCAATTCTGGCTTCTTCATTTTATGGGTCAGAGAGGTAACCTGACTTGGACAAAGTCACAAAGTTAGGAGGTGGCATAACTGGAATTCCAGCGCAGGCCCTTGGCTTGGCAGGGTATTTTCATCCCTAGTAGGAGCAGGGCAGCAGACACAGGCTGTTGCCAGGACTGCAAGGCTGGTCTTGCTCTGCTCTTTGGCGTCAGGCAGGCTGGAGATCAAATTCCAGCTCCACTTCTAACTACGTGACCCGAAGCAACTTGCTGAGCTTTGCCCACAGCTTCTTCCCCGCAGCTGAGAATCCCGACTCCTTTTCACAAGGTTGTCCCCTCCCTTGAGTCACAACAGAGCTGCCTGTATTAAGTCACCAGTGCGGGTTTGCATGAGGCAGCCTGCCCCTTGCTCTCAGCCCTAGATTTGGGAGGAGAAACAGAGCTGTGGTTTGAAAGCTCCAATCAGTTATTGCCTAGCAAGGGAACCAATGCCCCCGAGGTGCCATTGTGAGGAAAAGGCCCTTCTGACACCCCTCCTGGGGGTGGTGGGTAATCCCTGAAGGGTGCCTGTTCTCTGGGCAAGGATAAACCTTCTCTTGTTAGTTCTCATGATTGGCATGAAGGCCAGTGTCATTTTCCTAACATCTCCTCCTCCTGCCCGCCCTGCACCCAGCTCTCCTACCTGTGTATTGTGGGGTTTTTCACCATGGGGCTTTTGGTCCTTGTCACAGTGCCCAGGTCTCCTACTGTCCTCTTTGTTTGAGAAACAGTACTGGAGAGTGTGCCTGTTTTAGGAGTTCATTTCTGGGTCTATAGAAAGAAGGCTGTGGAGAGACGGAGCAGGCTCAGGCTTGGCTCACGCTCTCCGGGCCTCAATGGAGCACTGGCATCCTAAGAACAAGCGATGATGGCTGGGAGTCGGTGGTAAGGAGAAGGGCCAGATGTGCAGAGCCAGTGGAAAAATCAAGCAGTGTGGCCAAAGAATTTTGCTGTTCTCTTGCTGCTTTCAGACAGGTTACTGCCAGAAGGATCTGGAAACCATACCCAGTGAGGCCAGGCTCACAAGCCTGCAGGCAAAATGCCCTGCTGCTTTCATTATCTGTCCTGCAGACAGATACAGGAGCCATTTGAAAAAGCAGCACCCAAAGGATGGACAAATCCAGAGACCAAGAGGCTCCACGTGAGCCCTCTTCTCTCCCTAGAAGTGAAGACACTGTTTACATTTCAATCTGACAGAGTTTAAAGAAAAAGACAGCAATGTAATCTGGACAGGTTGGGAACCTTCTTCCCATGGCAATTCCTTCGCCCTGACTCATGGTATTAGCATTTCCAACAGAGAGCTGCTTCTTTCTCCCAGGGCCTGGCACACCCTCAGGGACCGTTTTCTATCCTGAGCCAGGCTCTAAGGGATTGAGCTCTGAAGTCAATGCCACTGACACTTCACATCAAATAAGAAAATAATAGACAGAAAGAGAATCTCATAGGACGACTGAGTGGATGTCACAGGACACCTAAGACAAACTGATTCGTGCAGTTACCTAACTTCATTTGCCTTTATTTGTGCTTAGACCAAAATGGAGCACAGTTGCTTACCCAGCTCTCATTACCAGGTCAAAGAGGGGAAACTTTGAGTTTTCTCTGGCTGGGACGAGATACCTGACTTAAGCAGCTGTGGGGGAGGAAGAAAGGTTTATTCTGGTTCCTCATGGCAGGGAGAGCATGCTGGGAAGGTAAGGCCGCATGAGTGTGAGGGAAGAGGCTGGTCACATGTGTCCACAGACAGAGAAGAGAGAGAGAGACTCTGGGTGCTTCCCACATTCAGGTTTGGACTTTTCAGTTAAACTTTGGACACTCCCTCAACAAACGTACTCAGAGGTTTGCCTTCTCCATGATTTCAGAGTGGACAAGATGTCATTAACTTCACAAGCAACCTCTGGCTGGGGAGATGGCTTAGCGGGTGAAGCCTGAGGACTGGGACTTCATACCTTTGAGTGGCATCTCATCCTCACAGACCTGCCAGGACTGGACACCTGAAACCCGTGTGTGGAGGATGACTTCCCTGTTCGGTGAGGCTGTGGGTACCATTTCAGCATGGAGGATGCCTTCTTTTAGATATGTGATTCAGAGCCGCTCTCCTTGTAGAAGCAACTAGAGGCGTGCTGCCACGGCACGTGCAACATGGATCCCTTTGCACACTTCCGAGCTATCTCGCTCAAACGTTTATGAACCACTTTGAAGAACAGATGGAAAACTAGCACCGGGTATGGATTCAAAGTAGGTGAGGTCCTGCTCTCAAAGTACTTACAAGTGTCACTTAGAGGACAGGGTGCCTTTGGCTGCGGGAGACGAGGCTGGAGGGCCAGCTCAGGAGGCTCACAGGCTCTCCACATATTCCCGATGACCTGGGGTCTTTTCACATCGTCCCATAATGTTGTACTTTTAGTGACCAGGTTCCATCACTGCCTATGACAAAATTGTTTTTTTTTTTTTGCTTCTCTAGAAAATATCACTCCGTTCATTCTTTGAATGTGCAGTTCTGCATATTTTTAGAACCAGACAGAAGCTCAAGACTTCTGAGAATCCACTGGTAGCTGTTTAGAGATTTTAGTATAAACCTTGGTTGCTTGTGGCCATTTCCCTGACATTCTGGCTTGTGCTGTCAGGCTCCCAAGCCTTCTGTGGGGTCATGGCTACCACTCAGTTGATTCTTGTTGCCAAGTAGAAGGGGGTGGGGTCAACAAGAGCCTGCTTAGCTGTGTCTTTCCTTCCAGAGCCTAACCCATCCTTTCTACCTAGACTCCCTTACTAGAGGTGCTCTGAGCTGTTTTCTTGGTAATCTTTATTAAAAATTCCAACAACCAAATATAACTATATCTTTTAAAGTATCTAACTCTATTCGTGAGGAGGCTTGATCATTTTTTTTTCTTGTAGACCAGGCTGGCCTCAAGCTCACAGAGATCCGCCTACCTCAGCCTCCTGAGTGCTGGGATTAAAGGTGTGTGTCACCACGCCCAGCTTATAAAAGGTAACTTTGGATGTCCTCTTCTCATCTGTGTGCTCTGGTGGCCCTGTTGTTTGAAAGCAGCCTGACTCTTGTGGCTGTGGCTCCTCTTTTCATGTAGCTGGCCATGCTCACATCTTAGGCAGCATGCTTCTGGCCACATGACTGGTTCTGCAAGGGGAAGGTCAGAGCCCAGCAGAATTTCATGTGTAGATACTGAGAAGGTGGATACTCAGAAGTCCATCCGTCCATCTGTCTCTCAAGTAACTCAGGATAGATCATCTGCTGTCTCTAAGAAAGGTTCACTATATTAGCCAGGTGGTGGTGGCGCACGCCCTTAACCCCAGCACTCGGGAGGCAGAGGCAGGTGGATCTCTGTGAGTTCAAGGCCAGCCTGGTTGGCTGTTCCAAGAGCTAGTTCCAGGACAAGCATCAAAAGCTACACAAAGAAACCCTGTCTCAAAAAACAAAAAACAAAACAAAAAAAACACCAACAACAAAACAAAGCAAGAGAGAGAGAGAGAGAGAGAGAGAGAGAGAGGAGAAGTGCATTATACAGGTCCTCGTGTTTAAAAATGATTCTCAAATGTAATTCTCTGTGAAAAGAATTTTATAGATCCGCTCACAGGCAAGGATTCCTCACTCAGATGAAGTCTGGCGATGAGGCTGAAACAAGAGGCTCGTGCTGGGCCGGTGAAATGGTTCAGATCTTCAGAACCCATGAGAAGAAGCTGGACACAGCAGTGTACCTATTGGCGGCGGGGTGTGAGGCAGAGAGGAGGGAATCCCAGTGAGCCTGGTGTATGCTGCAGAGAACAGCCTTGAACAGAGTGGAAGGCAAAGACCAACACCCAAGGTTATCACACACATGTGCACCATGACATGTACTCATCCGCACTCATGTACATCAACATACATATACCTTACACACATGAAGAGGAGAGAGAGATGGAGAGAGGAAATTCCTTTAAAAAGAGACTCACTCTTCCTCCTCGGTGCTGCCGGGAGGGAAGACAGGAGACAGAGCTAACCAACTACGTCCCCAGAGTCGTGGGCTTCTGAAGTCATGCAGTGTCGTTCAGGATGTGTGTTTTCCTTAGAGCACGAGAGAGGACAAGCAAAACACCTCCAACCTCAAGAGTTCCACACCAGACAGCACCCACAGCAGCTCAACTACGGCTCTTCGAGGTAGACTAGGTCTGCATTGTCTCCGGCGCTCGCTCACTCGGCTGGGCTTCTGGACTACTCGGGAGCAGTAATGAAATCAAGATGCTTTTCATTATTCACTGGGAAGATAATGTTCCTGGGTCTGCAGCCCCGGGGCTCTGCTTTGCTGTTGGAGTTGAACAAATGTAAATAATTCAAAGAGCGGCCCAAGAGTGTGTTCCTCATTCAAAGCAGATTCTATGTAAATGTACCCAAGGCTGAGGAGGGTTTAGCTAGGGTAAATGGCTATTTTTTTGCCCAAGTCCACACTGGCCAAATTCCCCAGACACTGGCTAGCTCATGGGTGGTAAAGTTTGGCTAAACTGTGTTGACACAACCCTAATTCTGTTTGCCTGAGCCATCGTTGAATGAAGTCTATTATGCAATCTACATTTCACCACCAGCGGCAGATGTGTTCCCAAGTGTGTGTGTGTACATGACCTCATTAGACCACCTGAGAAGGTGGCTGCAGAACCCAGAGATCCCAAGGGGAAGCTGGACACCCAGAGAAGCTTCAGCAGAAAGCCTGTGTTCCTAGAAGGGTTTTCTAGAGGAAGAATGAGATTGAGCGGGGACTCATCGTTTCTGTCCCTTCCTCTCCCACAGACTTCCTAGCTCTTCTAAGAGAACAGGGTATCTGGCCTCAAACTCAAGCGTGGCCGGCCCGTGAGGTGGCGTTTTCTTTGAAAGCATTATCTTTTTTATTTTTCCCATTGCTTTTGGAGACAGGGTTTAGCTCTGTGGCCCCAGCTGGCCTTACTGTTAACCCGTGTAATTTGTTTTATTTGGTGGTGGTGACGATGGTAGCTGCACATGTCAGAGGTTATTTTCTTTACTGTGTTTAAATAAGAATGCACCATATAAACATGCACACTGATACAAAAACATACACACACAAGTTCATGCTGTCGTCCCACCATCTCCTTCATGTCTTACTCCCTGAAGAAACACCTTCCGGATTATTTACTCATGTTGACATGCATGTGCACGCATGCAGTGGGCAGCAGCTAATGCAGAGACTCACAACTGATCAGAGCCCGTTGGATAAGTGACTTCTGAGTGTTCAGCCCTAAATGAGACATTAAATCAACCCTGCCCACGCACACATGTACGCGTGCACGCGCGCACACATACACACACACACACACACACATGCCTACACACACGCACGCACACACAGGCAAATAATAACAGATTTTGAAGGTAGTTAAATATGTTGTTGTTTTACTCTAAATTTTGTATCTTCAAGTTACTTTAAAAACTAATAATCTTCTCCCCTTAACATAATAGAATTTCCTAAATTTATTTCTACTATGCAGCTTTTCTTTTAATGAATTCTTTGTTGAATTTGGAATTATAGCTTGTGAACAGTGAAGACTATGAGTCTCTGATTTCTTGTAGCTAGCTAGATCTCCAACAGTGTCAGCAGCAGCAGGTAAGAAACGCTCCTCTCCCTGCGGATTAGAGCACCCATTGTCGTGTATTCCCCCACCCCCACCCAGACAACTCTTCATTCTACTTCACTCTGAGCCAATGACTTAGTATTTTCTGTAGGGGTCTTATGAAGTATCTGGTTGTCTGGCAAGGCAGTAACATGATCCCCTACCCCCCCTCCTATCCCCTGCCCCCCTTCCTCCTCTCTCCCATCCCTCTTCAGTCCCCTCCCCCATCTCCACTTTTCTTCCTTTTTGTCCTGACATTTTTTTCTCCCACGAGAAACTTAAACTTACTTTGTACATTTAACAAACGTGGATTCTCTCTGGATTCGCACTCATTTTGTGAGGATGATTGCAGTGGAGATAAATACATAATTCTATTAAGGACATGGTAAAATTTTTACTTGCTCCATATCTATCAATAAGATCTAGCTTTGTTGGTTATTGACCCTCTGTCTCTCTTGTCAAATTGATTTGTGGCTGGTCTAGATTTTATTGGTAGTATGCATTTTAGTGACACTGTGAATGGGCTGCTCCTCAGGTTGGCTTTTAAAGCTTAATTTATACTGCTCCACCTGTCCCCTGAGACTGTCAAGGTTGCCTCCACCCTCAGTGCATCCCCTCCTGGCCAGTCTCACAATGATGAAAAGTCTGCTGCTTCCTTCTTCTTCCCATGCTCCTTGCCACCTCCTGCCAGTCAGAAAGCTCCCTGTAGCATCATCCTAAGCACAACCCCACCCTTGCCAGCCTACCCTCCCTGAGCGCCTCCTGGCCTATCTCTAGTGGCTCCCTGAGAAGCAAAGCTAATTTCATGCCATATCAAGCAGCCTGGTCCTCAGACTCAGCTTGACTAAGAATGTTCTGGAGTCATTCTTGCTCAGCCTTTGGGGTCCCTGTTCCTCCTGCAAACCCTCACAGCTGCAAGAGGCCAGGAATCCAGACCAGCTTCCTCTCTTTTGGTTCTCAGGCGCAAGGTTTCCCTCCTGAGTTAAAGTGGCACAGATTTTCCAAGGCATACCTTTCTCCCTGTGTTTTAACCCTCCTGAGAGCTTCAGGGTCCCTAAGAGCACCATTAGAACAGAAAGCAAATGTTCTTCTATATATAAAACTAAAAAGATCATGGCTGGAGCGATGGCTCAGGTGGTAAAGTGCTTATCACATACACATGAGGACCCCAGTTCTGATCCCTGGAACACAGTAAATAGCCAGGCATGGAAGCAAGCATAGATAATCCCAGTTCTGGGAAGGTGGGGATACGAGGGTTCCTTGGGCTGGCTGGACAGCGTTCTGACATTCACTGATGTGGGCACTGCCAGTCTCTCCTCCATCCAGTCTCTTTTATCCCACCGGTCGGGTAAAGGTGGAGGCTGTGCACTCACCTTTCACATCAAGGAGCCGCTGAGCCTTTCCCATCACACACCATAATAGCAGAGTGTGGAGGACCCCACACATCCCTGAGAAGAAAGCCTGAACGAACTGTACAGCTGAAATTCAAAGCCAGGTCCCACTCTATATCTTCCCCTCTTCACTAGCTCTATTTTGGTTTTGGTTTTGTGGGTTGGTGAGATGTTCTACTGGTAAAGGTGTTTGCCACCAAGCCTGATGACCCCAGTTCAGTCCCCAGAACCCACATGGCAGAAGGTGAGAACTGACTCTCAAAAATGTCTGTTTTATTCTGTGTGCTTTTGAGTATGTACACAAAGAAAAGTGATACATTCCTCTCTCCTCAAGGATGTGATTGTGTGTGTGGGCGCAGAAGCTGACGGCACCACATGCAGGCATTTATAACTCTATGTTGGGGGTGGAAAGATAGATAGCTCCAAGGACCAGAGTTCAATTCCCAGCACCGACATCAAATGACTGATAATCCTCTGTAACTACAGCTCCAGGAGATCCAGTGTCAGTTTCTGGCCTCTGAGAAGCATCTTCACATGTGTGCCCCTCTCTCTCTCCCTCCGTCTGTCCCCCCCTCTCCTACACACACACACACACACACACACACACACACACAAGTCTTTAAATTTCGTATGAGAATACAGTGATGAAAAGTTGTCTGTAGATGATGAGATCTTGGGAAGACTCAAGGAAACACCTGGCTTCTCTGGCTTTGCAGATTGAGAAGGCTTTCTTAAGAGGTCAGGAAATGAGGTAAATCTTATTGGATGAGTCAGAGAGGAGGGGCAAGTGAATTCTTGCCAGAGGGAAGTGGGATGCCAGCATGGGACTGGAGATGAGAGCTAATATAAGGGGCTCTAGCATGTGGGTATTTCTTGTGCCTAAATTGTGTGTGCATCCCAGTCTCAGAAGTCAATATGGGACTGATGGCTGCAAGTCACTTCTACGAGATGGCTGTGAAGTTTGCAATCCACGGATGCAGACGGGATATGGGCATTTGCCATCTCCTGGGTGATGGGGATACTCACAGCTTTTCAGCAGAGGACTGACAAGATTTTAATTTTAAGAACGTCATTTTTATGTATTATGAGTTCAAAGAAGGAAAAACTAAAGGGAAAAGAGGAACACTGCTCTCTTCTGCCATGTTTTGGAAACACTAAGGTCTACACAGATATGAACAAACCTCTCCAGTATTTACAACTTAGTGGAAATGATGGGCAAGAGTGAAAACTCACAGATAACTGTGAAATGGCAAATCTGACGTTAGGAAGGGAAGGGAATGTCACACACAGGAGAGAAATAATACCTGTATGGTAGAACAAGGAATATTCTGGAAAGAAACAGGATGTGCAAAGGTCATGAGGTGAGATATCAGGACACTTGGCAACGCAGAAACCGACGGAGCATTGCCCAGTGGTCCAGTGTGTGCTGTTGCCGGCTTCCTTAGGAGAAGCAGCATGGCCACGCCTCCTCCGCGAAGCTGGCAGGTCACAGGCTACAGCATCTGTCCTTCCTCCTCTAGTTGGCTTTTGTTCCTGTCTGCTGCACCACGAGTTTGCTGAGCCAGCAGTAAACTGAAATTATATTACTCAAAAATCTGAGATTAATGTATGACTTTTTCAGACTTTAAGGTGAGACCTGCCTTTATTACCTGGCCTGCCAAAGGAGGAGGGTGCCCGGCCAGAGGAACAGGAAGACTTGGGGGCTGTGCTGAAGAAAGAAAGCCATAGGTGGTGAGAGGGATGACCAGGCCAAGTGGGCACCCTAAGGATACATCCTAAAGACGGCCTCTCAGATCCTCAGTAAAGATATTTCTGGAAAGAAGAGGTAAGCGGTGAGCATGAATGTTAGCAGAGCAGCTGGCAAGGGCTCCTGTGTTAGTTCCATCGTGGGGTGCCAGGCTAGGGTGTTGGGTACTCCAACTGCCCTCTGTCTTCCAGTGTTACCATTTGAATAAGAAACTCCCTCAGGAGCCTCACAGGCTTAAGGCTTGGTCCCAGCTGGTGGCCAGCTCTGAGGAGGTGGTGAAAATTTTCAGAGACAGGATCTGGTGGGGGGAGTAGGTACCCCAGGACTGCTTTCAAATGGCTGTTATTCCTGGCTCCAGCCCCTTCCCTGATCCCTTTGCTTTGTCCCCACTCTAAGAGGAGTAACTTCTTCCATAAGCCACGAACCAAAGTAACACCTTCCTCCTTTAGGGGTGTCTGTCAAGTATTTTGCTATAGCTGGCGTTAAGGTGACATGCCCAGGAGAACCCGTAGTCAAGTTGGCGTGGGCAGCTAGTTATAGCCAATGGGTGGAAAGTGGAACAGACGGACACCCCTTCAGTTAGAGATGAGATCCTCTGTCGAACCCTTGTTTGCTGGTAGAGGCCTTGGTAAGCCTGAGGACCCGGTGGAAAAGTTCAAAGATGGGGAAGGCCTGCCTGACCCATGATGCAAGAAAGAGAGGAACTTTCGTTACATCAGGATACTGACATCTTGGAATGAAATTGCTACCAAGGTGTAGTCTTGCCTCTTTCGGTTGATCTAAGCAGCAGATGATGGGGCTGGGGGAGAAGTGGATACGTTTGAAGAGGTGTCAGTTAGAGATGGGTTTGTGGGGAAAAGAAGGGTGGCCAGAACAAACCCAGCTCCAGATGCGCATTTGATTTGTATATAGATACACATTCATGTCCTCTCTAGAGGGAACATGGAGCCTTGGGAAGGGTTACACAGCCTTGGTCGGAAAACGACGCTTCTAGTAAACAGTTATTCCTAGTCGCTGACTACCACGGATTAGTGGTGGTCTTGGAGAATTTGCTTCCTTTGGGTCTCACTCAGTTCTCTGAATACAAAGGGACAAAATATGTGAGCCTGGTCACAGACGAGAATGGGGTAAGTCTTGAGATGTAGCCAGGGATAGACAACCTACTATGGGGACTTCTTAAAAGCTGGCAAGGGTCGCTTTGCTGCCTGTCAAGGGGCTGTGGTGAGACCCTTATCTGTGCTTTGGCTAATTTTTACTTCTCTAGTTGCTGAGAGAACTACCCAACAAGCCACTTAAATGGGGTGAAGGGGTATTTATTTTGGTTTACGGTTTGAGGGGATACAGTCCATCAAGGTGGCAGGCAGCTCACTGCATGGCAGTGGGAACAAACTTTTGAAACTCTTTACCTCTTCATAGCTTGGCAGACATGAAGCACTGAAGATCAGAAATAGGGCTGGACTATGAGACCTTAAGACCTGTCCCCAGTGACTCACATCCTACAGCGAGGCCTTAACCAGCTGGGCACTCAATATTCACACAACATGAGCTCGTGGGAGACATTGTACACCCAAGCCGTAACAGGTGCCTACCTCACCGGTGGGACCACCTGCCTCTGAGTCCATTCCTCTGGTTGTTGGCAGGCTTCTCACGGTCTGCTTCAAAGTGCATGCGTACAGACATGCCCATGTCCATAGAGTCCCCGTACAGCACAGCAGCTGGCTGCCTGCAGAGGCACAGAGACTGAGGGAGCCCTCTACACAGCACAGGACAGAGTAAGAGCATTCCTGCTATGGTGTGTTCTCTTCACAAGGACCTGAGTCTCAAGAGGTGGGCTTCATGAGCTTCTCAGTTCCTCCCCACTGTTGTAAAACAGGGCAAGAGAGACCTTGGTGGGACAAGGGGCCATGTGGCATGGTGGGTGAGGGACAGACAAGCCATGCAGACAGAGCTTATGTGACAGTTTTATTGAGATAAAGGGAGTTGGGGAGGGAAGAGAGAAAGAGAAGTATAGATAGAAAGCGGAAGAGGAAGAAGCAGCAAGGACCAGCCTGCTTCTTCAGAAGAGCAGGGGAAATGGGCGGAGCTTGTCTCTCAGTACTTAGATAGTGAGGGAGTAGCTATAGGACCCTGGGCTGGCCAGGGTACTGCCTGGGTGCGTCCTGCCAGGTGACAGGGGCCAGCATAATGCTTGAATCCTAACACCCACCACTGCGGTGACCTGTTCGGCCAGAGAAAAGCACTGTAGTCCTCCTTTCACCAAAGGAAGCCACCTGCAGGTCACCAGCGTGGCTTTTGCGGCTTCTACAGTAATTGACAGCAGTCTTGCGTCTTGCGTTTGCTGGCATTTTGACTAACTTACCTTCAGTAAGTCTCTCCAGAAACCAGATGACTGGAATTTTCCTACAAAACCTAGGTGCCCACAGGCCACAGTTTACCCTGCTCCTGGAATTTTTTCTCTTGTGTCTCTCTGTAGGACCCAGACACTTGCCCAGGGTTAACCTGGGCTGGAGATAGGATATATGGGATCCAGGGCATTTGCTGCTGGCTTAACAACAGGCAGCGTGGACCAGAAAGCTTCCCTGAGCTGACAATGGGCTACCTCTCTCTCTACAAACTGTTCCCCTTGCCCTTTTGCTGTATAATGGGGGCAGCAAGGACAAGCATCCAGGCTCTAGATGGTAATAGAGAACAGACCCAGTTCTGTGTCTCAGTCTGTAGCCTCAGCCAGTGCTTTCTGTAGCACACTTGCTCATTTATAAGACAAAGAACCCACCAGAGCTTACCACCTAGGGTCACCGTGAAGAGGTATGAAATGTGTTTAGAGATCAGGCACACAAAAACTAAACACTGAAAAATGTATTTCCATCATTATTTTCCTCCATGGTGCTTTGAGATCCTACATACCAAGGCAGGCAAAGCTGCGATGATGTGGGACCAAAGCCACCATGTCCCCTTTGTCATCACATCCTGTCTGTCCCAGTAAGCCACACCCCATCCTCTTCTCCTTTTCTATTTGCTCTTGTTTTTAAATTATGGTTTTTTTTTTTTTAGAATGTCATGAAATTAGAATTTGAAGCAGTCATTGTGTTGAAAGGATATCTGATAAGATTTGGGGGGATAAACTTATTTTCTATCTCTCTTGTAAATGGTAAACTCTGTTTCTATCTCAACACTAGTTAGGACCCACCTTAAATATTACCAGTTCTACAGATATCTTCCTAAGTCCCCAAGACATCTGCCCACTAACTTCTACCTTTTCCTAAACAGCCAGTTGTACGTCCCGAGGTGCTAGGCACAGCCTCCAGAACCTTCGAGCCCTGGAAGCACCCCAGCAGAGCCAGTGCCCTGTGCTTATGGCATAAGCCACAGTCCAAATCCTATGTGGAGGAAGAAGCTGTCACTGCTCCCCCCTCTCTCTCAACAAGATGGTAACTGAGAGGTCACCTTGAACCAAGTGAAAACTCCCTAAAGACCACTTTTCCGATGAAGAAATATGACCCAAGGCAACCGCCTTAGGGTTCTATTTGGAATTGGGGCTCATGGCCCAGTCTCCTGAAATGATTGGATGGCTGCATTTCCAAAATTAGAGAGAGCAGCTAGCAAGACAGTGGGGGTGGTTTGTAAAGAACAAGGAGGATGTTTCCCAAGGAAATTTTTAGGGTGTCAAACAAGAGAAAGAGAGAAAAATAGAACAAACAGAACCAACAAGTCCAACTGAGAGTCCGCTCCCTCTGGCCTGCAAGCATCTTCTATAAAAAATGTCGTCTATAAAAGTTCACGGAAGAAGCAATAAATAAAATCAATGGCAATGACATGGCTGAAGAGAAGTAGCCTAACTCTTGCCATAAAGATTTAAAGATTAGTAAATATTTATTACGAGCATTTATCTTTAAAGCATAAAACTTCATGTTTCTTTCAGGTCCTGTTTCTCCCATCTCTGTGACGGCCAGTGCCATGGAGTTGCACACCTTCGTCCTTTGCAATGGTGTGTCCCTGCAGCTGCCAGGTGTCACCCACTGACCCATCCCTGTACATGAGGGAGTACCCTGAGTACAACGGAGATGTCTCAAGCTAAAGCTAAGCTCCTCCCCTCTGCATCATGTGACCAGCTGACAGAGGGACACATTGGACAAGGCATGAGTGCTAGTCAGGAGAACCCAACTTCAAGTCAAAGTGAAGATCACAAGGGATTACGCCCTTGAAGTCATTATGTGGTGCTCGCACAGTGAGCAGATGATGATAGCTGTGGTGATTAATCATACACCAGGTAGTCTAACCAGAGATTTTCCCAAGACTTCGAACAAGTCAGCCGCTCTCTAGTAGCGCGGCCCACAGAATGTGTGAACCTGAATCTAGAAGGTTATTCTAGAGCACCGTGGGTTCTAGAAGGTTATTCTAGAGCGCCGTGGGTGCCCAGGAGGCACGTGTGGTGATTCTGTTCTGAGGGAGACCGCGGGTCGTGGGTTTGTCTTCGCAGGAGCATGTGGGTTGTTTACATGAGAGACAGGTTGCAAGCTTCGCATTGAGCCGACACTTCAGCTTATTAATGGCTCACGTCTGCTTGCCTGGTTCAGAGGAAAACAACGCATACTTTGTAAACAGCAGTGCTATGCTCAGCCTTTCATTTATTCTGTGCAGAGCTAAGGCCTGAGCCTTATCCAAACACTCCCTCTGAGCCGTTCTAGTTGAATGACAACAAAATAAAAATCCATTTAGGTGGAATCTTCTGATGTGAGAACATATTTTACACCCGACGGCTTCTCCACACCTGGGAGGCACCCCTCTCACGGTCGGGATGGGCACCACCACAGACACAAAATGACTCCTTGTCTCCAAGTGGACCGTCCAGAGCCAGGCTGCCTGACAGGTCTGTACACATGACCACGCCAAACCAGTTTAATTTACTTTCATTTTGTGGATGTTTTCTGGCTGAACTAGCAAAGGTGAACCAAACAGAGTTTCTACTCCAGTGCCGAACATCGTATTGCTGCGAGGCAGAGAGCTGAGACTGGGATCCCACGCGTGGCAGGAGCTCGGAGATGAGGCAGAGAGCTGAGACTGGGATCCCACGCGTGGCAGGAGCTCGGAGATGAGGCAGAGAGCTGAGACTGGGATCCCACGCGTGGCAGGAGCTCGGAGATGAGGCAGAGAGCTGAGACTGGGATCCCACGCGTGGCAGGAGCTCGGAGATAAGCTGCCCTGGAAATCGCCAGGAACCAGCGCAGACTCTCTGCTATCAGTCCCAGCGTTTGTGGTGCTGACTTTAAGACCATACAGGAGGCTTCCCAGGGAGTAACTCAGGTGGAGAAGTGCTGGCTGCATAAAGGACCAAAGGACAGATCTCCAGCATCAGGAAAGGAAAGTGACTCAGGTGGTCCTAACACTGGGGAAGCTGAGGAGGATCTTATAGGGTTGCTAAGTAGTTGGTCAAGTCAAGCCTTTAAGCTGTGGGTTCAGTAAGAGATCATGTCTCAAGAAACAAGGTGGAGAGAGATTAAGGAGGCCATCCAATACTAGCCTCCAGCTTCCACAAGTGCATGTGCACACACACACACACACACACGCACACACGCGCACACAAACACACATGCGCACACACGCACACACACATGCGCACACACATACATGTGCACATGCGCGCGCACACATACATGCACACACACACATACACACACGCACACACACATAGATGCACACGCACACATACATGCACACACACGCACACACACCTCCACACACACACATACACGCGCACACACACACACACGCACATACACACACGCACACACACCTCCACACACACACAATTCACAGGGAACAACTGAAAGAAGTTTCATGTGATTGATGTCTCCAGCAGCCAGAGGACACATCCCACCATCTCAGAGCTTAGAGCCAGTTGAATCTGAGAGGAAAGTGTAGTGTTTACTGACACCAACCCCCGGAGTTGTGTGCGGCTTGAGGCCATTTTTGCATGACACAGCAGCTTTCCTTCCAGGGGGCGCAAGTAGCCCTTGGGCGAAGCAAAGAAGCAAGTCCACCAGGAAAAGGCAGAGCTGGGGTTTCAACTCAGAGCCTGTGTTCATAATTGCTACCTCTGCTGCCTTTCAATGAATGCAATAAATTCTGGGTATTTGAATTGAAGCATACATATTTAACACCACACATGTTATAATCTACAAACTTTCTTCACGGAGCACGGGATTTTTATTTTTAAAAATACCAAACCGCTCTGACATCATTTCAACAGTGTCATATCACTGCCATCAACAGAGCTCTTCCTGGCCCTCTTCTTGGGATCTGAGCCCTGCTGAGCTACCCAGCTTAGTCTGGTTACCCCTTCTGGTCCAACAGCCTGCCTGGGTCCTGTGTGGCACTTCTACTCCTTTAAGAGCAGGGACAAATGCCAGGACTGCCCAGTGCATGGAACTGAGTAAAAAGTGGCAGAATGCCACAAAGCAAATAAATAAACAAGACTCACTTGTGTTTGTGTGCATGCATGTTTCTGGATGTGTGTGGGTGCACATGGGTGCAGATGCACACAGGTGTGCAGACACATGTGCACGCACACAGGTGTGAATGAGTCCAGAGGACAAGCCCAGGTTTCACTAGCGGGAAAGGTCTCACTCAGGAAACTGTGTAAACCATATGATCTAAACACAGGACAGCACAGACATTTAGTAACAAGTGTGCAGGTCAAAGCCAGTATATTCAGTCTCGGCTGAGGAGTTTAAACTTTTCTTCTGTAGAATTTAGGAGGCCGAGCATGTGCTTGGGCAGTGTCGTGTTGGAGTTGGAGATACCAGAAAAGCGTTCCCCGCAGCAGGAAGCAGAACAGGCAGGAAATGCTGGCTTTCCCAAACACCCAGGAAAGAGAGGCCATGTGGTTCAGGTAAGTGGGTCAGGCAAGGCGTTGGAGACAGGCAGGAGCAGACTAAGCAGTCTTCATCAGCGCTGCTCAGCACTGGGTAGCCTGGACGCAATGACGCCATGTGGTGGGGAGGTGGAGAGTAAGGAACAACCCTTCGGGAAAGGGCGGCTAACTCTAGACATCGCAGGCATTGACACGCTAGTCTGAGAAGGTGTCTTCTTTGTAGAACCATTCTCTGGAAGGTCACGTGATATCTACACCTGCTCCTCCTTTTCCTCTCACCGAGATGAAAAGCTTGAGGGTGCTGCATTTGTCTTTTCCCATCAAGGAGGTCATGGTGGCCTCCCACCATCAGCAAAGTGGTCACGCTTTTCCCACGTGTTTTCAGATGGTTCATTCACATTTTCATCATTCTACTCCTGCTCTAATTATTTTTTAATCGAAATGAATCACAATTGGTGCCCATTGTGCACTTTCTTTCTTCGTTAGTGTTCATGAGGTTTTACTGGAAGGACTGGTTTATATCCTACTTCATGGGCCTTTCTGGGGCTCGTGAGAAAGCCCTCTCAGCTTCCCAAACACCTTACTGCACGTCCAGATTTCAGCATCTTCTCCACCAATCTGAGGTGGGACATTTTTAACACAAATGTAAAAAAAAAATTAGTTAACATTTTGGAGGCATTTTTCCCACCCTGAGATTCACATCCCCAGTGGTCTTACACATCTCTAGTAAAGACATTTGATTCGCCTTTTTTTGGTCAGGGACCATTTAAACAGAGGCAGGTGCACGAACGCATCATGCTGAGGCTCTGAGTGTGGTGACCGCTCAACCACGACAGGTGAGGAAACACTTTGGTGAGAAAACCGTGTGCCTGCCCACTCCTGGGCTGTGCCAAAGGCGACAAAGGGAATTCCCAGCTACTGCGTTTCCATGGTGGGCCCATAACCCAGCTAGTTCATTCATATTTGTTCTCACATAACCCCCATGAGCTCCCTTTGAGGTGTGTACTCTGACCTCTGCTTTATGGAAGAACAAACAGAGATTTGGGAAGAATAAACACCTTGTTTGGGAAGAAAGAGGCAATGCTAGTGACTGAGCTAAGAACCCCCTACACAGCCTAGTCCACTCAACTGACTTCCACACTTCTGTCCAATCCCCGCCATTCTGCCGTGGGCCGCCTACTTCTAAATCTGTTAGCGGCACCTTTGTTCTCTTATCTGAGTCTCAACTGCCATCATCTGGCTTGGATCCGCCCTGTCCTTCCTGATGCCATGCTGATTCAGGCTCTCCTCTTGAAATCACTGACGGCTGCTTGGGCAGCACCCCTTGCTCCGTCAGCTTCTATCCTTATCCTTGGCCCCTGGAAAGGGGTTTTTCCTAACACTGTGTTTGAAATGACCACTTCCTCTCGCGTTCTGAACGCTCCAGTGCTCTTCTCTGATGAGGTCTGATGATCCCAGATCCCTAATGAGATACCCACAAGTCCCTGCGATGGGCTGCCTGCACCCATTTTCTCCTACTCTCACGCTTCTCTCTACTCCATGAAGTCTGGTCCACCTGCCACTCCCAAAGCACACATAGAACATCCTGCTTCTTGGCCTCCGCACATTCAGCCTCTGTTCTAAGACACACTCTCTGTCCTCTGTTGCCCAGACTTACTTGGATTCTCTGGGTTGAATGACACCTCTCTTGGAAGTCCCGTGTGCTTATACATGGGAGAAAGAACAAGTTGACAACCTTTTTACAAATAAAAACAAGTCCCTCGAGACATTGTGCTGAAGGGAAGGCAAAGATGTGAGAATTTCCCCTAAATCCCTTCTTTACATCGCATCTATTGTAGCAACCAGGTACACTTTAGGTACACATCAGATAAGTCAACTACCGATGAAGACATAAAGAATCCTTTCAAAGGGCCACACATCTAATCTAGTGCTGGCTGCCAAGATCCTTAGAAAATTCCAGATACACATCTGGCAGCCAGAAGCAACAGAAATGCTGCAGCAGGATGCAAGCACCCACCCGCAGCCTCTGTTCACAGGGCTAACTCAGCGCTGCCCCCATCTCACTGTGTGTAGGTGGGATCATCTCCCCCTGGCTTGTGTGGCTTTCCTCCACTCTGACGACTGCTCCTCTTTCTTCATTCCTGCTCACTCCTTTCACACGGCTACTTTGGAGAGGACAAGAAAGGGCATAACCTAAGTTCCTTTTGCCAGGACGGCTGTCCTGTCCTGTCCTGTCAGACCCAAGTTTTCATAGTTCCCAGAGAGTATGGGTCAAACCCAAGCACTGCAGGGTGAGGCGTGACTGTGTCAGAGGAGATTCAGGAGACATCTGCAGAGTTTTGATCCCTCCTCCGCCAGCCTCCAAAGACCTGAATCTTCCCACGTACATTTCTTGCGATGAGCAAATGAATGAGGATCTCTGGAGCGGAGAAATCAGAGAAAACGTAGGTCAACAAGTATGGGTTGCATTTAAATACTTAACTCATTTTGTGTTCTGCTTCCCAGGCTCATTTGTGTCCGCTTTCAGCTCCCAGGTAACTATTTGTCATTGCAACAATTTATCAGCTACCCTGAGATGCTTGTGCAAACAAGGGTGGGGTGGGGGCGGGTCAAACGCTGTAAGATAACTGACATTTGGACAGCTTGCCTCAAGCTGCAAAAGCTCTCAGGCGGATAGTTACATCCAGTCCTCGGAGTAGCTCTGTGGAATAGGCCTTTATGTGTCTGGTTAACACGTACGGAAAAAGAAGTGGGGAAGGAGAATGAAACACTATTTGAATGCCCTTCATGTGTCAGTCGCTGTAAGGTGTTCTCATGCACATCTCATCAAAACCTTTCGAACCCTAAGAAGCAAGCATCTGTGTCTACATATGTGCCTACATACGTGCCTACAGTATGGAGGGAGAGCTGGAAGCAAAGAGCTGTGCTAGGTCTTCATATCATCACCTATTTACCGATCTTTGGTCCTCACAGTTTTCCCAGGCTACTGGGAGCTCTCAGTGACACCTTAATAATATTCACACTTACACAACTATTAAGTAACAGGAGTGGGCTTCCCCCTCAAAATTCAGTTCTTTGCACAGTTTCACTAATAACGTATCTATTACCTACATTACTTAGCTACTTAGCACCCACCACCTTTGATTCTAAACCTATGTTTATTGTTCTCAATCCACTGTGGTCTCTGAGTTAGACTGGATAACTGTGGCACTGGTTCCCGTACACTATATCTGCTGGAACTATTCTGCATGTACAAAGAGGACATTCTCAGTGATACTTCAGCGCTCAGAGTGGGTGAGTCTAGTTGGCAGATGTTGCTCTCCTTGGGTTTAGTTCATTTTAGTCATCTCTATAAGATACTCACAGGCCACTCCTAAAATAATAATATTAGTACCCTCAGAGAGGAACAAACTATGTCCAGCTGTGGTCTGGATGACGGCACCAAGGACTAGACTGGAGCACCTATTCCAGCATCTCAGACACAGACACATTTGCCTTCTGGTCCATTTCTTCACTTCTTTCTCCACCAGGGTGGTTTCTAGCTGGGTCAAGGCTGGGAGAAAGGCTTCTCTGAACACACCCTTACACAGGAGCTCTCCATTGAGTCTAAGACCTGGGTTGCTGACCACAGAGGATAGACCTAGAAGGCCGTCACAGACCATCAGACTAGCAGCTTTCAGACCCCTTCTCTGGGATGATGGCGGCTGGAGGGTGGCATGAGGCTGGCAACTGTAAGACATTGCCTCCCTTCTTGTTCCTGCTTCTGCAAAGGCAGTTCATTACACACACAATTCCGCCACCTCATATAACTTAGTTCTCCCTTTTCATGTAAGACACCAAAGTTTACAGACATGAAGTGGCCTGTCCCGTCGGTTACAGAGGATGGTCAGGGCCGTGGTGATATCATTTTGTACTAAATTGCAGGGCCACTGCCGTTGGGATTACATCCTTGTCATTTTCAATCTCCCCCAGAGGTCACCGGCACAGAGTATTTGCGTTCTAAGAGGAACTAGGGCTTCATTCTTTCTTCTCTGTCCTCGTGCCCCTTCTCCTCCTTCACACTCCTTCTGATCTTTCTGCTTTCCCTTCTGACTTGAGGGGAGTTTCTATCCAAACCTCTCTTGCTTTAGTGTGGATGAAGAATGCTTTCAGGGGACCCCATTTATACCAAGTTTACTTCCCCACCCTTTACCCCACTGCTCCACCCACTGGCATTTTAAGTGATTAAATTAATCACTAAATGCCTGGCATTGTGAGGGTACCAGGAAGGGGGAGACTGACTGTGTGGGTGAACAGTAAGGTGGAAAACTAGACCATCCCAAGGAGCAGAAACTCCCCAATGTCCCCAAACCAGCTCCTTCCCTCTCTCCTTCTAACACCTGCCTTGGCCAGAGGCCTCTTCCCTGCTGCTTAAATCAGTTACCAAGCCCCTGAAATGCCTGAAAAGTGTGGAATCTAGTGTTACACAGAAGTCAAGGTCAAAGGCAGGCTGCCTGTTGTGACCTGCATGCAGGTTCTCAGTTCCTGATGACGGCAGCAATATCTATGGCAAATGCAGCAAGAGAAGAGCAGCCTGCAGCTGAGGGTGCAGGCCTTGCAGGAGAAAGGCTTCAGATGCTCAAAGACCTGAGGTGTTGAAAACCTCATTAGCTGTGTGTCTTGGGGATGGTGGGGACCATCCTTGCTGGTGATGGAGGCAGTTTCTGAGTTCGCCTATCAATGGTACTCTACGTGAGCCGGGTTAGCAGTCACTGCAAAGGGTTGTATGGCGTTAAACAATGGAAAGCCCGGATGCAGTTAGGGACCTCCAATAAATAAAAATTTCCATAATTACTGTGTTTGCAACACTTTTTAAAATCTTTCTCTTGATGATACTGGATCATGTGTGCCAGGACTCAGGATCCTGGCATTTTCCCTCAGACTGAAGGAATAAAATAAACACACCAGAAATAACAAGGACTAAATTATGTTATTTTGGAAAATGATAGCTTTATGATCATAATTTTTCACCTACTTATTAAGTAGTTCCTACTTTCAGCTCCATTTAACAATGACTTAATTGCTTACCAATTGTGCTAAGTATAGTGTGGAATATAGCCCAGCATTATTTCATGAGCATATGCTTAGAAAGACCTTTTTTCAGACTCTGACCATGTTATTTACTGATTGCTTGATTCTAAAGAATAATCTAGAGCCTCAGTTTCCTTATCTGAAAATGGAGATAATAATATTCATTTTTAGAATTTTACTAAAATTATGTCTAAATGTATGAGAGTGTTTAATGTACATTGAATTAATGTTATCATTGTCTTAATAATTGTAAAAATTTCCAGGCAATGATGGTGCACACCTTTTACAGCACTTGGGAGGCAAAGGCAGGCACATCTCTGAGTTCGAAGCCAGCCTGGCCTACAGAGCGAGTTTCAGGACAGCCAAGGCTACACAGAGAAACCCTGTCTCAAAAACCAAAAAAAAAAACAAAAAAACAAAGGAAAAAACAATTGCAAAAATTATAGAACTGAAGGTATCATCATTCCTACCTCTAAAATACAATTTTATTATTATATCCCATAAATATTTATAAGGGAGAAGAAAATGTGAGGGTCAATTTCAGTTGTCGGTGTGACACACCTAACATTGCCCATGAAGAAAGCTCAATGAGACATGCAGGTCTCTGGGAGATGGTTTTATTATGTTGACTGACATAAGAAGTCCCACCCACTGTGGGTGGCACCATTTCCTGGGCTTGAGTCCTGGAAGAGAAGGTGAGCTGAGTGGTAGGCACACATGCATCTATTTCTGTTTCTCGTCTATCCTCTGGGTTTGACTGACAACTCTAAGTACCTGCTTGATTTCCCCACAGTGATGGACTATAACCTGGGATTGTAAGTTGAATAAACTGTTTCTCCACTAAAACTGTGTGTGTTGGAGTGTTTTATCATAGGGGAAGGAAAGAAGGAAGGAGGAAGAAGGAAGGAAAGAAACTAAGACATAAATCAAAAACTGAAAAAAGTCATCAGGCACACGCCACTTAAGTTTGAATTTGTGTTTTCATTAGTTTAAGGACACAGTAAATTTTGTATATTTTTGCAAAAGAAGGTCTATACCAATAACTACACACAGATTCTACCTCAGGACGCTTTTCCCTTTGCCCAGCAGAGCCAGAGTACACAGAGACTCAGAGGAACTTGAAAGTTGTTGCAAAGGAAAACAAAATCCCTTTGCCCTTGGTGGATGCCCTCCAGCACACCCAGGGTATCCTCTCCCAGGCGGTCAGGGAAGCCACAGGAACCAGCTTGTAATTTGAATGAGAATGGCTCCCACAGGATCAGAGGTTCCTGAACCTTTGTTCCCCAGTTGTAAAACCTTTAGGGAGGGATTGGAAGTGTGGCCTTGCTGGAGGGCGCCTGTCACTGGGGGTTCAGAAGGTCCTGCCATTCCCAATCTCTGCCCCACAGTTGTATTTCAAGGCATGAGGTCTCAGCTGCTGCTCCAGCGCCTTGCCTGCCTGCTGCCTTGCTCTCCACCGTGCTGGTCATGAACTCTAACCCCCAGGAAACTCTTTATTCTGTGCTTTCTTGATCATGGTGCCTTATCACGGCACAGAAAAGTAACTAACACACAACTCAGACTAGCTAAGCAAACGTGATGTGCAAGAGACCTTAAAGAGCTTCTGGAATATCCTTGAAGAAACTGCCCAGGACTAGGCTAGCCCGGGGCTTACACCTGTATTTTAAGCAGTTTCTCTGTCTCTCTCTGGGGCTGGTATGTCTAGTTAATCAGGAATAGTCCAGATATGTCTCTTTTGCTCTTTGTGAAGACCCAACACCATGCTGCTCACTGAGCCAGTTCTGCCTACTGTACTACTCTCAAACACCCGGAGAAGCGCCTGGCTGCCCAGTGCTCTGTGAAACCTCTGTATCTCTCCAAACCCAACTGACTCCTGTAGGTTAAATGGTGTGTGTCTCGTGGGCTCATGTGTTTGAACACTTGAAGATAGTGTCACTACCGAAGAGCCCAACAATAGCTGTTGGAACTGGGAGAGTTTGGAGAGCCTTTAGGAAGTGGAATCCCACTAAATGTCACCCAGGGACAGCTTTAAAACTTTATGGCCTGGCCCCACTTCCTGTTTACTCTGTGTTTCCGAGGGGTCCAATCCAACGGGATCCTCAGGCTCCGGCCATTGGGCCATTGTGCTTTCCCTGTGTGTTGCCCTGTCTCCCCCAGCATGGCAGAGTGCAACCTTCTTTAACTGTAAGCCAAATAGGCCTTTTCCTCTATTATGTTGTTTTTGTCATGGTACTTTATCTCAGAAAGAAGAAAGTAGCACTGGACGGTGGTGGCGCACGTTTTTAATCCCAGCACTCAGGAGGCAGAGGCAGGTGGATCTCTATGAGTTCGAGACCAGCCTGGTCTACAAGAGCTAGTTCCAGGACAGGCTCCAATCTACAGAGAAACCCTGTCTCGAAAAACAAAAAAAAAAAAAAAAAAAGAAGAAGAAGAAGAAAGTAGCTAAAATAGCTGTCCTTAAGGATGCTCCATTGTAGTAAGACGCAGCCTTCCAGGGAGCTGTCGATTGGACAAATCCATCTCAAGAGAGATTTGGGTGAAAACTAACACGACTGCCTGATCACTCTGGGAAGACAAACCTTGTTGCCTTGATTCAAAGTCAAATGTGTAAGTGTTAAGTATAGACAAAAAGAAATGCCATAAAAAGCCAAATGCCTTCATGCTCTTAGACAAGCCAGTGATGCGTGGCTACAGCAAGCTTCTGGGCTGGAGCTGATCATGGCCTCACCAGCTCATTATTGGAAAACGGTCGCCATTTTGTGCGATGGGGGATGGCCCTCACTCGGTATGATTTTTAAAGTTCTGGAAAACAACCCTCTCTTCATTGCTTAAATTGCCGCCAAACACTCCACTGTTATCTAAAACTTAAAGCCTGGAGTTTCTTCTCAGACATCTTCCCGCGTCAGAGACTGCTAGAATGTGGTCAACCAAGAAATTCCCCCCAGGATTGGTTTGATAGACCAACTGCCTCAAAACACTGGAAGACTCTTCTTGTTGTAGACGATGTAGTGTTTTCAGCTATAAAACCAGGAACTTAGATGATGGGCCATTGCATGACTGTTCCCGAGGGAAGTGAGCAAAAGACTCTTTATCAATCAAAGGGCGCTGTGCACAAAGCAAATGGTTCCCCACAGGAGCAAGGGTGAGAGGCTGATCTGGTTCCACCTGTCCTGGCTCTGAGAGCCTGGAGCTCTTATGGGCTCCTCACAGGAGCCAGGGTGAAGGCTGAACTGAACGGAAGGAGAGAGATGACTAATGCTCAACTCAAAAGCGTGATTTCTGGCTTTTCAGATGGTTTCTCAGAACCACGGTTGTTATGACAACAGAGGTCTAGTGCTTAAGGGATCTATTTTATTTTGCTTCTCTCTTCTAAGTAGAGGAAGAGGATGAAGGCTTTGCTTCATTTCTGAATCACTCCAGTTTGAAACCAAGAGGGCTCTTGGGAATAACACAAATCCCCCCATGAATCTGCAGAAATACTTAAAAATTTGGTCATGCTTTGAATTTCCTCAAAATAGGGACTAGTCATTCTGGTTTTTAAAATATTTTACACTACTTTGAAAAAAATAACCTTCTTGTGTCCATGTTTGCAGTGCGTGGGTTGCACACTTGTATGCCAGCACACATGTACGTGTGTAAGTGTGTGTGGAGGTTGGAGGTCACTGTTCAATATCTCTCCTTAGGTTTTTACTCTCCACGTGATCTCTCGAGGCCCAGCATCTCTCACTGTACCTGGAGCCCTCTTATTTGCCTAGGTTGGCTAACTAGTCAAGCACCAGGAATCCTGTCTTCGCTTCCCCAACTCCACCGCCCTTGGCTTTCTGTGTGGGTTCCAGGAGACCAAGTTCAAGCACTCAGGCTTACACAGCAAGCATGTTATCTACTGAGCCATCTCTTCCGGCTCCTGACTGACTTTTTCTGGGTCTTCGGGGTCTAGCTGATTCCAGCTAACCTTTGGGCTACACATGTGAGGAATCTGGCACAGACCACACTGGCTATGCTAAGAAGATGGCCTAAGTGTTGTATAGGCACATAGGGTGGACAAAAGGTCGCAGACTCTGGCCAAGTGCAGATACAAGGTTGCAGACTCCTCTGGCCAAGTGCAGATACAAGGTTGCAGACTCTGGCCAAGTGCAGATACAAGGTTGCAGACTCTGGCCAAGTGCAGATACAAGGTTGCAGACTCTGGCCAAGTGCAGATACTAGCTCTGGATCACCAGTGTCTTCCTCGTTTCTGGCTCCTCTGAGTTGATGGAAATACTGTGTTCTCTTTCTGTCCTCCCTCACAGAAAATTCAGATACTGGAACAATTTTGTTAGTATACTCTATTTGTCTCTTCATTGGTTCTTTGGCAAAGACGGCAGTTGGAACCCTATGACAGTGATTTCCCACCAATCTGCCCAGTGGTGCACCTGGCATGCAACGCTGTGGGTAATCAGCGTACCCTAATGGAGCTGCGTCATGCTTGGCAATTGTCTGGCTGAGGAAGTTCCAGGCTACTGCACCTGCTCTGGGTTCTAGTGCTGAGTGAGCACCCTACCCCTCATACTCACAGACTCTGTCCAGGTCAGCCAGTTCCCAGGATGGGCTATTTCCACTATGGCTGGCTGCATTGTGAATGCCAACGGCTTGCTGTAAGCAGTTAGCATAAATCAGATATAATAAGGAAGATTTAAAAACCAAGCTGGAAATTTGAATCTGCAAGAAAGCAACCATTCTTTGAAAGGAGGTAGAAATAGAGATGGAGGAGATAAGAGGATAGACCACTTTTAACTGCCCTTTGGCTCACCCTCATAGCCAAAGCGCTAGTGTGTCCTCAGATGACCCTGCCAGTGTCTCTGCCTTCCACCACCTCTGCCCTGGGGCTTGCCTGGGTGATCACGATGCTGTCTTCCGCCTTTAAACAGTTATAATGCTCCTAACTCTTTAAGGCTGTGAACTTCTCAGACTTTGAGTTACTCTTCTTGTTCCTGTGCCAGAATAGCAGACAAAAGCAGCTTATGTAAGGGAGGGTTTATTTGGCTCACAGTTTGATGGTTCAGTCCTTGAGAACGGAAGAAACTGTTACAGACTTTGCCACCGCTGCCTTTGAACTCTGGTACTGATGGTCACTTCCTAGCAGAAGGACTCCAGGCTGCTCTCTACCTGTGTGTGTTGATTCCTCAAAGTCAAGAATTATGCTTGTATGTTCAACCTTCAACTAGGACATGATAGATTCTTTAGAAACATTTGTTTGTGAAGAAATGGTCTGGTTAGAGAGCTTAAGTATCAGTACAGGTCCCAGAGTTCTCAGCATGCAGCAGAGTTTCTCTTTAATGACAGCTGCTTTGATCCCCGCCCCCAAAGAACGCCCCAAAGCACAAAGCAGAGCCTTTAATGCAGAGTAGAGTGAAGCTGAAGCCACTCCTCACGCCCTTCAGGAGACACACTCTCAACAGACTTTCCAGCTAGAATGATCCGGTCATAAAGCTTGTGACTAGTTACTTTTTGTTATTGCTGTGGTAGAATATCTGGTAAGAAAACATAAAGGAAGAAGCGTCTATTTTGGCTCACAGTTCCAAAGGGAACAGTCATCATGGTGGGGGCATGGCCGCTGGACCAGCACCATCAGTGCCAGTGAGAGCTTCTGTCACAGGTTCTTCACAGGTTGATTGATAGATCAAAGAGCTTGGTCTGAAGTCGGAGGTGGTGCTAATGGCTTGCTTACCCACAATGCCCACCATCTCAGCTCTGCCTCCAGAGCTTCCACAGTCTCGCAAAATATGTCCACCAGCTGGGACTATGTGTTCAAACATATGAGCTTATGCCTTGGCCCAACCAACGCCTTCCTGAACTTTGGGCTTTGTGATCTTTTTTTTTTTAATATTTATTTATTATATATACAATATTCTGTCTGTGTGTGTGCCTGCAGGCCAGAAGAGGGCACCAGACCTCATTACAGATGGTTGTGAGCCACCATGTGGTTGCTGGGAATTGAACTCAGGACCTCTGGAAGAGCAGGCAATGCTCTTAACCGCTGAGCCATCTCTCCAGCCCGGGCTTTGTGGTCTTGTTCCAGTCTCTGAAGACCCAGTGCCCAACCTGTCCAGAAAATTAAAATAACCCCCTAGACTCCCAGTCCATCTGCTTCCCTTCTGGGGCTCATGGATTTTGCACGTTGCTTTCTGACTCCTTGGCGAGAAGAACAGCTCAGATTTCACTCACTGGTGTCGAAGACTCAAGTCCTGCTTGCCCGTAGGATCTGCAAATCCTCAGTGACTTATGGATGTTTTCACCTCTTTCTGTAGTTCTATAATCCCACAGTGTGGCATTTCACACTTCACCTTTCACCTGCTGGCCCTTGGTAGAAGAATGCAGGGAAGTGTTGTTTTGATTTTATATACCAGAGACTGAAGGAACACATCCTCGGGTAAAAAAAAAAGTCTAGCTTCGTGCCTTGAAGCTCTTTTCTTCATTCTGGCTAAACATATTCCACAAGATGGAAAGTCTGTAGCTATTCATCTCTCATTTCTTCTCTTTGCTATCTTCATGTTCTAGTTCACTAGTTATATGTTTGTGTCTTGGCCATTCATCCACCCATCCATCCATCTTCCATCCACCCACCCATCCATCCATCTTCCATCCACCCACCCACCCATCCATCCATCTTCCATCCACTCATCCATCCATCCATCTTCCATCCATCCATCCATCCATCATCCATCCACCCACCCACCCATCCATCCACCCACCCACTGAGGCAGGGTCTCATGGATCAGAGACCCTGGCTTGAAACTCTCCATGTGACTGAGGATGGTGACCTTGAATTTCTCATCCCATTGCCTCTACCTCCTAAGTGATGGGATTTCAGCTGTGTCTCACATACCTGGTCTATTTGTGCTGGCACTGAACCCGGGGCTTCATGTGTGCCCAGCAAGCACTCTTTAAACTGAGCCACACTCCCCAGCTCCTTGTTACATTTTTATTCTCCTACTTTATTTCCACTTCAATCTTCAGATTTTCTCCCCCTCCCCCCAGCTCTGCTGGGCTAGAACCTTGACTCTTGTTAACAAAGCCTCTGTCTCACTCTTGGCCTTTGGTTCAGATGTCACATGCTTCTTTCAATTCTGGACACTTCTTCTCCATCAGTTGTCCCTGCGGCTATTTTGATGGGACCTGTTCTGAGCGCTGGAAGATCCTCTTAGTTCTGAAGTCAGAGGGTCCAGGCAGAGACACTAGGTCGCCTGAAGTTCAAGCGCAGGCAGATACGTGTAATTCTGATAGAGAGCCTGTGTCACTCTCAGATCCCAGGAGAGAGTGAAGAACAAGTTGAAGAAGCCGTAGAGTCTTCTGCACATGGAGGGGCATCTGACAGGGCAGAGGGAATGCACACAATTTCCCCTTCTTGAAAGTGCACCCATATTTCGTCTTCCCCAGAGAGCTGCCACAAAGGAGGTATTTGGACGAACTTTCTAGTTGTGACACCACAAAAACTGGATTGCTCTCTCCAAGCTGGCACGCAGCACTGAGGAGACGGAGAGTTCTCGAGAGTGCCGCATACTCTATCAGCTGTCCACGTTCCTGGGGAACTGTCACTTGTTCAGCACATAGAATGAGATATGACGGAATTAGGCATTCTTTCTGGTGCCAGAGGGAGCCAGTGCAGGTTTGTGAACATCAGTGCCATAACAGAGCATTTGTAGAGGCAAAAGGTGGCAGAGCCAACAGGTAAACAAAGGCAAACTCTTCTATTTGCCATCAAGTATCCATCTTTCATGTTCACACCAAGCGCCTTTGTTTCCCAGGAGACAACTGAGTGCATGTGTACATGAGAATATGTGTAGGTCTGGTGAACAGAGGGAGCAGACATAGGAATCACTGCTTCAGTGAGTGCACCATTGGACTTCAAGACAAACAGAATGTGAGAGCCATGTCACATACCATTGGCCTGCTCACCGTATATGGCCAGGAGGGTGAAGCTGGTTAGAGGTGGGGTACAGGACTGCAGAGATTTGGCTGTCTACCTACCATGGCCTACTAAGGCCATGACTTTACTGTGGATCAAGATTCTGGTTTCCAGCCTTGATAGATGCACCATCTCCTCCTCATAGGGAATTTCTTTCAGACCCATAGCTAACACTGGGCAGGATGGGAAGAGTGTTCTTCTTGATCCTAAAGCTAGCATGCTCAGTTAAGATTCACTTTTCCTTCTCTGTGCAGAATCTGCATTGGGAAAATTAACACATTCAGTGACTCTTAGAAGTGGGTGAAAAGCAAAGATTACAAAACTCACAAGAAACTGCTTAGGAAAATGTGAGGCTCATTGTTTAGCTCTCAGGTGGCCAGACATTTCAGGAGCACAGGAAGGTGTCCCAGGAAGAGTCAGAAAGTTAATGGATGAGAAAGAAAGAACAAATGTTGACTGGCAATTCTGAGAGGACTGGGCTCATGAGAGGCCGAAGCCTCTGAGTACAGTCAAGGGTATTGTGAGGTGAGGCATTTGGGGGTGTCAAGTCATGGAGGTGGAGCTCTCATAAGTGGAGACGAATGACTTTACAAAAGAAAACTCTAAAAGGTCCATGGCACCGTCTGCCGTGTGAGGTGCCGGGGACAATGGACATTGGTGAAGAAGCAAGGCCTCACCAGGCACCAAATTTGTCTGCACCAGGATCATGGATTTTCCAGCATTTGAAATCGTGAGAAATAAAATCCAGTGGGTTATAAGCTCCTAGCTTGCACTGTTATGTTATACAAGGCTAAATGGACAAGGCTGCCAAGCTCTACTCTCTCACTAAATCTGCTGGCCATGTTTTGTGAGCACCCACTGAATGGCAGGCACCAGTGGAAAGATGGGTGAAAGTCTCAGTCTTCCTGATAGAAAGGGACCTGTTCCTCCCACTACGGCGCTTCTCTAACCACTCTGTGGGCTTTCCACACCGAGCCATCCTCCAATCGTATGCAAACTTATTAGCCTGCTTCAAATTTGAAATTACTTCCCTGGAATTAGTCCAGAGCCCATGGTGTAAGTGCTCAACGCCCCAGACTTCTCCCAGGTGTTCAAGTGCAATCAGTCACAGAGAGCGTATGACCAAACCGTCAACTTTGGCTCTTGACTGGGGGGTCCCCACAGTGCTCCGGGCAGGCTCCATAATTCTGCATAAGGGCTCACAGGTCTCGGGGAAGCACTTAGCTTATGTTTACCAGTAAACACGCGCATGCACACAAACGATATAAATGAGCAGTCACAGGAAGAGGTACATCCAGTGGGCCTGGAAGCTTCCTGAGCACAGGAGCTTACATCCTCATGGAGTTGGGAAACATCACCCTCCTGGTGCGCGCGCACACACACACACACACACACACACACACACACACACACACACAACCCAGTAAAGGTCACCAACTGGCATGATCTAGGGTTTTGGTGGCAATTCCATTATGTTAGCATTGTAGGACCCTCACCCCTTATTCTCAAAGGGACGAGAAGAAATTTCCTAGCAAAATGTTTTCAAATTAGAAACATAGACTAGTCTCATGTTCCCAGAAAGACAGTACCTTCCTTCCCCTCTCCCATCCGGGAGATTCCAAACACAAGGACACTCAGCTCAGCCCAGTCAGCCACCTGGTTCAGGCTGATAAAGATGGCCTGACTCAGGAACAGGTGGCCTTGCTCTAAGAACAAAGAACTAGCTGACACAGCAGGATGGGGTAGAGCAAAAGACCTTGCACCCGTGCCAAAGCAGCTTCAAAAGACCTCTTTGTAGTTACACCTTTAAAATCCTACCCCACAGAGGAGCTGGGACTCCTCTCTACATCACTGCAGTGGGGTCAGAGATGGGTTCCAAACTTGTTTGTATTATGCTAAATAAACCTTGTTTATTACAGTCTGGGCCTCTCTGGGGATCTTTCTCTGGGGGTCATAATCTGGGAACAACAAGCATGATTGATTAAATTATTATTAGTTGCTGATTAACTCAATCTCAGTCTTGTTCCGGGGTCCAGGTCTTTCGTTCTGCCATGGTTTATTGGCAACCAGCTTCTGTTGCAAGGAACTGCTTGCTCGCCTTGACCACCCAGAACCAAAATAATCACACAGAAACTGTATTAATTAAATCACTGCTTGGCCCATTAGCTCTAACTTTTTATTGGCTAACTCTTACATCTTAATTTAACTCATTTCTATTAATCTGTGTATGGCCACGTGGCAGTGGCTTACCCACAATGTTTCAGCATGTCTATCTCAGGTGGTTCCATGGCTTCTCTCTCCATCTTCCTTTTCCAAGCATTCAGCACAGTCCTCTCCACCTACCTAAGTTCTGCCCTATCAACAGGCCAAGGCGGTTTCTTTATTCATTAATGGTAATCCCAGCACACAGAGGGCACTCCACATCAAGCTCCCATCCTGAAGCAGTCTAAAAATCAGACCTCCTGCCCCATTTCTTAGTTATTTCACAAGCAAAAAGACACTCACTGGTCCAGAGATGCCAGAGGTCTTTGAAACTCTTGCATCAGAAACACAGGATGCATTTTTTTATTCAATACCAGAATAAGGCTTACATTTTGGAGGGAATACATAAGCAATAAGGAAGAAAGAAATTAGCTCAGGCTGTCTTACTTTTTGTTGCTATTATAAAATGCCATGATGAGAAGCCACTTACAGGAGAAACACTTTATTCTTGGCTTACAGTAGAAAGGGAGAGTCCATAATCTGGGAAAGACAAGAGGTGACAGTGTCACTTCAGCCCCTAGCATCCATATACCCAAAGAGCCTGGAAGGTTTGGGTGGAAGTTCCATCCCAAGTCCCCTTCCCTGAGAGTTGCCTCAGTCTGGTCTCCACTCCTGATAAAGCTCGCCAAACGATGACCCTTTCCCAGAGATGCTCAAGACCACTCCCACAGTGTATTTAAACTGCCCCCCAGAAAACAGACTCTCTGGGGGCTTGGAAAGTAATCTGAGAACATATGTATTCATTAAACCTGGGCTTTTTCTAATTCAGTTTGATCTGGTCTGATTCAAATTACTGTGTTGGCGAAGAGGTTTATGGGGTGCAGTATGGGGTGCAGAAACTTTCAGTAGGGGTCAGAGCAGGAAGCTGAGCAATCACTTCCTCAACTGCAAAACAAAGCAGGATACAACCCAGAAGTGGACAAGGCCATAAACTCTCTCAAAGCCCACGGGGCTGTGTCTCCAGCAAGGCTGCACCCCTCCGTAGCCACCCCAAACAATGCTACCACTGGGGAGCAGGTGTTCAGGTACATGAGTCTGGTGTGTGTGTATGGGGGGGGGTCATCCCATTCAAGTCCCACTGTGGGCTGGGTAAGGAGGGAAAAGAGCCCAGGAACTGCTCTGGCCAATGAGTGATTTCACATTGTCTTCCATAGAGGTCCCATCCTGCTGGAGACACACTGTAAAATCCTATGAAATGCTTCTCAGCAGGATCCCCCTGAGAGCCAGTAACAGGTTTATTTAGCCTCCCTCCCAGCAGCTCTGGCTATTAGTTGAAGGGTGACCTTGAGACTGCCCCCAGAAGGCTTAGCAAGCTCAACAGGCTTTGATCCTAAAGAACGCTATCAGGAAACAAAGCAGACATAAGATGCCTCACAGGGAGAGCTGCCAACTGGTGCCATGTTGTCCATTGTCCGGCACAGACACTGATGGGAGCTTAAGACAGGCTGAAGGGCTATGGGAAGGGAATCCACAGCGCCTGCTCAGCAGGATGAAGGGGCAAGAATGTAGAAAAGTGGAGGTTTGAGGCAGCTTCAGAGTGGCCAGCATGCATTTATGAAGATGTCATCTGTGTAAGACTGGAAGCCCGTGGCTATACGGATGCAAGCCTTCCAGGAACATGAAGAACAGAACTAAGACTCACACTGCTGCATGCCTGGGATTTTCAGGGACTAACAAAAAAGAACAGATGGCTGGAAACCAAATGGTTAGGAATTAGAGAAGAAATGAGGTCCTAGGCAACAGGGGCCCAGAGCATGCTCAACCACAACAGACACAGCAAACAGCTTGACTTTCACTCTCAGTGAGACGGGAAGGCACCAGAAGATTTTGGCTCTTGTGTAGTAATTATTAGCATTTAGGCATTACTCTGGCCTGCCCTCGGGGTCCTCAACTGCAGCCACTAAGCGCACTCCCTATACACATGTGCCTTTTAGTACTCAGGCATCTACACTGGGCGGCACTAAGAGTCCTGACAGAATACATCATCAAGCTCCTGCCGCTATAGAGAGCACTCCCTGTGCACATGCGCTATACCGCTTTATAAAAAGCAGGCCCCTCCTGTTTCTTTCTTTCTCCCACCGCTCCCAGCTCCAGAGGCTGGTCTCTGTGCCCTTCCTCTCCTCTCCCCCATAAACCTCCCATGTGAGTTCTGTTGTATGGTGTACTTCCTTCCCGCACCACCAAACAACAACATGGGCTCCGTAAGAGTTGGGCAGGCTCTCCTTGCGGTCGCTCCCACTCACAGGCGGTTTGAGACATGCCAGGATCTCACTCCCAGTCTATCTACAGCAGGCTCACTTTCTACCTAACCAGTTGCTGGACCCTCCAGCCAATACTGGCACAATGGGAGAGTTTCCTTTCATCTGGTTGGTAAATGCTTCCCTGGATCTGTGGGAGTGACCATTGAGCGTCCAGCACCCCTCTGGTATTCTTGGAGGTGGAGGAACCCCCAACCATGGTTTTCAAGGCTATGGTTGACCCTCTTCTCCAACTCTGACCTCTGGCCATTTTCTGCTAGTGAGGCCTCCTTTCCTCCCTGTCCCAAGCCCTGGTTCCAGGCAACCATGTCTATCTCTGTCTCAGAGCCGCTGGCCCCTGTTCTTTGCATGACAATGTTCTGACTAGCTTGTGCCTACTCAATTGCATCCTCCCTGAATTTCTGGGACTCTAAAAATTGCAAGCCATTGGATCTCATTTCTCTGTGTCACTCATGGGAACTGTGCCATCATCCATACCTTCTAGCTCCTGCTGGGATGTCTCATGGAAAACCTCAAACCTCTACACTTAGCACCTGACTTAAGGGTTTCTAAATTTATATGCCTTTCCAGCTAAGTATGGCCCTGATCCCTGGATCCCAAACTTATACGGAACCTTTACAAAATTTGCCAGTGACTGGGTAAATGGAAGGGAGGTGCTTAGCTGTTTTTCCTGTCACCCCGCTCAGCCCCCCTAGCTATGAAGTCTGAACTAGAGGAACCTCTGCTACTCTGGACCCTGCTAACAAACCTCCGCTCCAGCAACCTCAGCCCGCGACTGCTTCTCCCTTAATTCCTTCAGCCCCTTCAGCCCCTTCTTTCTCTGCGGTAACAGGCTGCTCTAAATGTCTGATTCTGGCCTTCACTTCAGTCCCCTGTTGCTTGCTCCCATTCCACAGTGGAGTCCCCTCCATCTCTCTCTCCCCAGCCCACCTGCCTCGGTTCTCCCTTTAGGAGAGCTTGTCAGAGTGGATGGCCTGGTTAAGGTACATGTTCCCTTTTCATTATGCCAAGTCTCTCAAATAGACAAAAACCTGAATCTTATGTATCTAACTCTATTTCTTTAATTAAAGAATTCCAATGTATAAGTCAATCGTATAGTCTACCTTCTACAATATATACGTATACATATACGTGTGTGTGTGTCTGGGACACCCAGTTCTCCCTGTTGCTAATCACCATCATGTCCCATAATCGAGCCCAGTACCCACTCTTACTCCAGTGCCTCAGGGGACTTGAACCTATCATCACTCACCTCCTAAGGGGAAAAAACCTACTTTGTCCCACATCTTCTTCCTTTATGACCCTAATACTTGCAGTTAAATAGTCCAAGGGGACCTAATGCCTGGCTCATGAATTCTACCGTGGTCCCACTCTGTTGTGCTAACCCTTGCACACTTCCCTTTCTCCGCAGGAACCTCCCATTTCTCAGTCTTGTATCTTAAGGACACTTTCTTTTCTATCCCTCTCAGCACCCAGTCACAAAACACTTTTGCTTTCAACTGGACTGACCTACCTGAGGGGTTCAGGACAGCCCTCACCTATTTGGCCAGGCCCTAGCTTCTCCCCAAATTTAAATTCATGCAGTATGTAGATGACCTTCTCCTCTGCAGTCCGTCCCTACAAACTAGCCAACTAACACCTCTGCTCTTCCACATTTCTCGTCCAGGTGGGGCTGTAGAGCCTCACCGTCTGAGAGCCAACTGTCGACTCTTCAGGTCATGTGCTTGGGACTAGCCATTACCCCAGCCTTGGACAGAAAACGCCTAACCCAGTCTCTTGCAATTCCTTCTACTAAAGAAGAATTTTATCATTCCTAGGAATAGCTGTCTTCTTACATTCCTGGATCCCCTCCTTTCCCTCCTTGACAGTTCCTTATATAAGACAGCCCTTGGCCCCTCACATGAACCCCTTCTCACTCCCATTACTAAGCCATTTCTGAAGCTCCAGCAGGCCTTCTTCCCGGCCCCAACTACTACATCTCCCAGACCTACCCTGTCCCTTAACAGAGAAAGAGGGGTATGCCCTTGGGGTTCTAGGCCACCAACAGGGACCTTCCTTTGCACCCATAGCATTACCTATCAAAAAGACTAACCCTTAACACCCAGGGATGGGCAGCTTGAAGATGCACTTCAGCAGCTGCTAAATCAAAGAAACCCTTATTTTTGGGTCGCCCACCACTGTCTTCTCCTCTCACAACCTGTCCCATCTTTTCACTTATTAAGGCTGACAAACTCTACCTCCTTCTCGAGTTCTTTCTCTCCAGGTAGCAGTAGTAGAAGATGCCACACTTTCTTTCCAATCCTGCTCACCCCTCAATATCTCAAATTTTCCCCTGCCCCATCACCAAATACCAACTACTCCCTATTTCATTCTTACATTGAAACCCTAGAGAAGCGACTGCCACACTCCTCCATATGGGAAGGCACATTGTCTCAGGCCACCTATACCTAGGACACAGATGGCAACTATGCCATCGTATCAGCCACTGAGGTGGTTGAGGTACAGGCCCTCCCTGCCCACACCACTAATTAACAGGCTGAACTAATAGCTCTCACCCTTGCCTTCCCGTTAGCACAAGGACAATCCCTAAATGCTTACACAGACTCCAGATATGCTTCTCATTTCCTCCCGCTCCACACTGCCATCTGGGAGGAACACAGACTACTTACAACAAAAGGAGAATCCATAACCAGCTGAGGCCAAATTATAGCCCTGCTAAAAGCCTCCCGTCTTCCCACAGCTATAGGAATTGTCCACTGCCAATCCTACCCCATCGCAGGGCATCCTTGCACACCAGCCCACACTCTCACTGTCATTCCCCGACGATCGGCAAATTCTGTCCTGTCTACACCAGCTCTTTCATCCTGATAGCCAAGCTTGTCACTTTGTCAAGGTGTGCCTGCAGCCCGCCCCTGAGGACTTGCATTTCTTAAGGACTAGTACTGCCTCTTGTAAAGTCTGTCAGACCCCAGCTCCAGAGACTGCAGCCCTCCTTTTCCTACCCACCAGGCCAGAGGCTCCCTTCTGGAGACTGACCAGCAACTTGACTTTACCCTCATGCCCACAGTCAGAGAATTAGGCTCCTCCTGGTTTTGGTGGAGGCGTTCCCCACCACCAACATGAAGGCTCAGACAGTCTCCAGCTTCCTCCAGAAGGTCATTCCCTGATTTGGAATCCCTGCCTCCTTCCAGTCAGACAGTGGTCCTGAATTCACCTCCCAGATTTCCCAAATCCCATCTAAAGCCCTCAGCATCCCTTGGCTTTCCTATATCCCATGCCATCAGTGGTCCTCAGGAAAGATAGAACAAACTAATAGTTCCTTGAAAAACACCCTTGTCAAAATGTCACAGGAATTGCACCTCCCCTGGGTAAAGCTCCTGCCCCGGGCTCTTCTCAGGTTCCAGGCTCTCCCCAAATGAATCCTTACCATCTCGCCATGTGAGCTCATGTTGGCAGCTGGTTCTAACTGCTGATCTCTCAGCTAAACCCTCACCTCTCCTGGATCCCGTGCTCATGCTTTTTCTCTGCCATCTCTGCTTTCTCCTATGAAAATTTCCTGACCACTCCCAACCCCGACCATGTACCAATCCCGGTCCATCCCCAATCAGCATTGGGGACCAGCTCCTTCTCTCTCCTCCAGACCAACTTCCCTCACCTTTTCTCCTAAATGGCAGGACCCCTTCAAGGTGCTCCTTGTAACCCCACAACCGCTATGCTCGAGGGCCTCCCTCATTGGATTCACTTAGTCCACCTCAAGTCCCTTACTCCCCAGCCTCAAGACAATCTTCCCTCATACACACCAACTCTAACAGGACCCTGCTCCCTCAAGCTTCAGAGGACACCAGGATCAACTGCCTTGTCCCCAGTTCCAGAAGAATGAGGCTTTACCGGCAAGCCATGCTGAACTCTGCTGGATTGAGAACCCCACATGGAAGGAATGCTTTTCTTCCTGACCCTCTCCTCCTTCTCCTGTCTCTACCAATCGCACCCTGCATCATCAATTTCTTCTCTATGTATCTCCAATGACACGTTCAATAAGCCTCTACTCGAACAGCTCAGCAGCTGTTGCTACAGGATTCCCAGCTGCTAACCACAGAGCTGAAGGCGCAAGACTTCTGAACATGCCTGGGTGGCGAAAACCAACAGCACCCAAGAGGTATTTGTGCCCCCGGACTCAGAAAAGAGACTCACAGAACAGACTTCCATGTGACATTTTTTTTCTCTTCCTTTATTTAAAAGTTACGCACTCTATGACGGCCACCTCGACAGTCAAGCACCCGTGTTTCCTGGTCAGGGTGATGCTGTGGCAATGGGAAAGGACCAGTGCCGAAGGCTTGTCTGTGTGAAGACAGAAGGCTTAAGTGGTGAGAAGAAAAGGTGGTTTGAGATGTACAAAAGAATGAAACGTGTTCCGGATTTCTCTCACACGCCATGCTGCTGCTATATGGAAACCCCAAAGTTCATAGTTGAACAGTAATGATAACATTCTGGTGAGCTGTTACTCTAGCTCTGGCAGAGCACCACCACGAACAGCAGAGCCACGAGCTCAGGATCTTAAACTCCCTTTGCTTGTTTCTAACTATAGACTTAAAAGGTGCCTTTTATTGTGCTAAAAACACCTGTTACCGCTTTCCAGACAGAAGAAAGGGTGCTAAGGCTTTCGGCCAGAATCATTCCTGGGTCCCTTATGACTCAAAGGCATTTGTACAGTGTAAATTTCAGTACAGGTTACAAACCCTTGGAATGCTAATGTGTCTAAAATGTAGATCTTTTTGTAAACTCAAAAACCTCTTGTGAACTCCAGGGGGTCAACTTGAATCCACCTGGACCGGATCAGATGTCTTTCAGATAAGCCCTGTCAATCAACAGCCTAAGTTTCTCCCTCTTTTCCCACTCCCTCCCTCAATTACCAGGACCTAAGAAAAACATTTCCCCCTGAACTTAACTTTACCGTCTGCTCTGCCAGCATCTTGCCATGTCCAGGTGTCCCCTTACTCTGCATCTGGGACAGCTTCAAAGTGGGAAGCCCCAGTGTCCAGCTCCAGACTGCTTCAACTGGAGCCCTGCACTTTCCGAGCACCAGATGGTCCCACAGAGCCTGGACTGCGAAGTAAAACAGCCAGCTATCCCAGGACTTCTCCAGCACCCCAGCTTTCTCAGGTTCCCCACAGATGTCCATGCCCCCGGGTCAACAGGAAGCAGTCTTGAGGACACAGCACCCTCATTCCTGTTTCACCTGCTCTGCACCTTCCTGTCTTTTCCACCTTTGTGTAATAAACAAAAGGGAGAAATGTTGGCCTTCAGGCAATATACTGGCCCACCCTTGGAGTCTTCAACTGCGGCTCTTACTAGCATTCAGGCATCCACACTGACCAGTGCTAAGGTTCCAGACAGAATATGTCATCAAGCCGCTGCTATGTGGAGTTCTTGCATGCGCTATACCTCTTTATAAAAAGCAGACCACTCCTGTCTCTCTTTCTCTCTGTCCTGATGCTCCCAAACCCAGAGGCTGGTCTCTGCATCCTTCTCCTACTCTCTCCCAATAAATCTCCCATGTGAGCTCTGTTGTATGGTTTACTTTCCTTCCCGCTCTGCCAAGCACCAGCAGTAGTTCTTTGGTAACATGACTCCTGACTCCCGCTATTCCCATTCCCTCTCCCTGGAAAAGTGAAAGACCAGACGGCTGTCCAATTAGTCCAGCCTAGATCTTTGGGCAAGAGCATTGACCTCCCCCACCCACCACCCCAAAACACAAACCTGGCTCATTCAATTGGAACCTTGGTGTTTTGGTTCAAAGGACCCATGGTGGCCTGGCACCATATTGGGAAGCTTACCAGAAATAGATTTCATCATTGTCCTCTGTAATGTTTGCCTTTGTGTTTGCAGAACTAGGGCAATTTACTGCCCTTCTGTAAGAATCCCAGGGAGGAAGGTAGGGCTTGCATACTGGCGCTTTACACACTAGAGACTGTACGCAGTTAGAGCATTGGGATTTGCAAGTGCTAGGTCGTCACAAGTTTGCCAGGTCCCGGTTATAATCTACCTGTACCACACTACATCAGGGTATTTCCAAAGTCATCAAGATTGACACTGAAATAAAAAGGATGTCAGTTTACAAGACAATATGTGCATGTATAACTAGTTTACTATGTATATAGTCTTCTATTCTATGCTGTAAGGACGTTAAAGAAGTATACAAATCCACAGTTGTTTCTGTTGTGTAAGCAGAAAGGAGCTCCTCATAATTCACCAAGGTTCACCAAGGTAGGAACATCATCAAGAAGCATAAGGAACAGCAGGCAGGGCTGACCAACACCCGTGGTCATCCCTAAACAGCAGGCAGGGATGACTACACTGGAGGTCATCCCTAAACAGCAGGCAGGGCTTACTACACTGGAGGTCATCCCTAAACAGAAAACAGGGATGACCAACACCAGTGGTCATCCCTAAACAGCAGACAGGGCTGACCAACACTGGAGGTCATCCCTAAACAGCAGGCAGGGCTGACTACACTGGAGGTCATCCCTAAACAG
>JAQHUG010000110.1:3948458-3962462 GCA_028555095.1 Dicrostonyx torquatus
CACTCATTGTTCCGAGGGCAGAGCTGGTCCTCACTGGGCCTCCACGCCACGCCTCCCCCTCCTGGGAGACAACCCCTCCCACGAATGTTACTCTTATCTCTTCAAGGGCTTTGGAAGAAGCTGTGGCTGGGAACCTGAGACTTGTTCTAAGAGGACTCCCATCATGCCGTGTGCTGGTCCACAAGCTGCTCATAGTTTGGATGAGGGTTACCCTATGGTCACGTGACCTGCCACAGACAAGCTCAAAGGTACAGCGCTGTGGTGCACGACCACGCTGCGGTGTGGTAAATTTCTCCTATAAAAATCTAGGTCATTTTAAACTTTTGCCACTATATTTAATATGAGTTTCTAATATTGCATAGGAACTATAATGGAAGATTGATAAATGCAATTATAGTCAATGATGTTCCATATATATATATATATATATATATACACACACACACACACACATATATACATATATATATGTATTAATGATGTTCCTTAAAAGGGAGAATATCTTTCCTGTTTGGAAAAGGGCAACCAAAATATAAATAAATAAAAATAAAAATTTTAAAAAAGGTGAAGGGGCTGGAGAGGTTGCAGATGTTAAGAGTGCTTGATGCTCTTACAGAGGACCAGAATTCAATTTCCACCTATGTGGAGACACTCAAACTGTAGCCCAGCTCCAGGGCATGTAAATCCCTCTTCTGGCTTCTGTGTGTAGTTGCACGCACGCAGGCCTACACACACTCACACACACACACACATTGGTAAAAATAAAATAATTTTTTAAAAAGTGAAAAGGGAGCCTACAAACTAGAATATACATCCGCAGTGAGATACCCACAGGAATTTCTGATCACCAGAGACACACAGACAAACCTGAACCCCTCCCAGGAGAACGAAACAGATGACCTGGGCATATACACCCAGAAGAGGAAGTGAAAGGAAAGAAACATGAATACCTGCTCATCCTCATAAAAAGATGGCATCATAGTGCCCCTCCAGAAATACCGAGAAGCCTGAAAGTGCATAGCGGGTCAATTAAGAGACATGGGCAACGCCTGTGGACTGTTGGGAGGAGGTTAGACCATCAGAGCCTGCGACACCATCCAGCCTCCCCCAGTGAAGGCAATATGCCGTACTCTGAAGATGAGCCATTTCATCACATGGATCAGCACTTCGAGAGCTGCTGCCCCAGTACAGCAGGAGACATGGACAAGGCTGTTCCAAACTCAGGAAGGCATTTTCTTAACTGAGGTTCCTGTCTTTCTGATGACTCTTGCTGCGTCAGGGTGACATAAAATTAGCCAGCACACTGACAAAGGCTTTAGCTCATGGTTTCGTGGGGTTTACAGGACATGATTCTGATGATTCTGGGTCATTGGAAGACAGAAGACCGTGTTGGCAGGAATCTGTGAAGGAGGAGGCCTCATGGAAGACATTAATCAGAAAGCAATGGAAGAGTGGGGAACCAGGCTGGCTTTCCAAACCATGCCTCCAGCAACCCACTTCGTCAAACTAGGATTCACCTGCTTAAGTCTGGGGAAATCCCAAGGCACACCATCTTCTGGGGACAAAGTATTCAAATCTGCCCTGTAGGGGACATTTCCTCCTCAAACTCTAACTTCCTGCCCCTGGTCTTCAAAGGCTCTTGGCCATCTCAGCACAAAGTGAATTCATCTCCAGGTGTCCTCCGAAGTTCAAACTAAAAGCTTCTTCTGAGACAGAAGGCAGGCTGTTAGCTGTGAACCCGTGGAGAAGAAAAAGAAAAGTACTTCCTTCCAAGAGGTAATGGCAGAGTAAACATCCCCACTCCGCGAGAGAGGGATGGCAGGACTACAAGAAAGGATGGGACCAAGGGAAATTCCCAATGGAAAGCAAACACTAAATCTAGTTGCATGCCGTGTTGCATGAGGCTTGGGATGTGAGCCCTGCAGCCTGGCCGTGGGGCTTGGGATGTGAGCCCTGCAGCCTGGCCGTGGGGCTTGGGATGTGAGCCCTGCAGCCTGGCTGTGGAGGCTGGGATGTGAGCCCTGCAGCCTGGCTGTGGAGGCTGGGATGTGAGCTCGCCTAGGAACAGGAAGCTCTCTGAGGGCAGCATTGCTCTGTAGCTCTCCCGGGCTGGCTTCAATCACTTTCCCTTGGGTAGACATTCCACACTGCTTAGATCTCCAATATTCTCAGCACTACTTCACTTTCTCGTTAAGACCAGCCCTTGACAGTTTGTGTATGGGTGTGTATATATGTGGGGGTTATATGTATGAGCACATACGTGTGCATGCACATGTGTGGAAGCCGCTGTCTTCCTCAATTGCCCTCCACCTTAGGTTTTGAGACCAAGTCTCTCACTGAACCTGGAGCTCACCAATGAATGGGGCTAGATGTCTGGCCAGTGAGCTCCAGGTTCCCTCCTGACTCCACCCTCCAAGCAATGCGGTATAGACACGTGCCTCCATGCCTGACTTTTTACGTGGGAGCTGAGAAGCCGAACACAGCCCTGTGATCCTTGCTCAGCTAGCTTTTCCTGAGCCGCTCCGGTGAGTGTTTAGCTTAGTAAGTTAGTGTGTGTGAAGTATCTCCTGCGCCTTTAACTTCCATTCCCCGGCGATGGCTAAGAGCCCTGTAATATGGAAATGGGTCGCTTCCATGCGTTTCATTGCTAAGCGAGCAGTCACTCATTTTGGAGGGTTAGTTGTTTCTCAGTTGAATCACAGGGGTTTACTCCATGCTCTGGTTTTAAATTATTTATCAGACCTATGCACTGCAAGCAGTGGTCACCAGTCACTGTATTCTTAGTAGTTCTTGACATCAACAGAAGTTTGCAGTGGTGTCCAATATTGTTTTTTTTGGGGGGGGATAGTTTATTTGGCTTTTATCCAGTGTTCACCTCCTCCAAAGCTCAGAGATAGCGTCTCGGGTTTTCTTTTGAAAATCCAGTTTTCATTTGTTTTGATTTGTGGTTCATCCAGAATTAACCTTTGTTTGTGGTGTGAGGGACGGAAGCTCATTCACTGCCCTTAGACTCTCCCACAGGCTGGTCCACTTGTTCCAGCATCGGGTGCTTAAAACACTGTCTTTTCCCCATTGCGGGTTTGCTGAAAGTCACATGACCGTGAGTCCACTTCTCTGCTCTTATCCCATCCACATAGCTGACTGACATGGCCAGCAAGCCTTATGTGACATCCATAGTGGCATGGCTTCCGTATCGACGTGATTTGCCTTGGCCTTAGGTGTCTAAGCTTGCCTCACATTTTCAAATTTTCAAGTTTATAGTATTGAATAAAGTCTACACATCCTGGAGTCTATGTGCATGCTGGAATTGTGTCAAGACTGTAGATCAGTAGGAGGGAGCTGGCATCTTTGCTCAGGCTCTGGTCCAGAAGATGATGCACCACCCCACACGGGTTTGGTCCTCACATGCATAGTTCACCTTTAAACGTCTTTGTGTAAGACAGGCCTGCTCTGGGGCCGGGGTATAGCAGTGTGCGGTATTTATGAATCCCATCTTTCCATTGCTTGCTGCAGCACACAGGAGTCATCCTGCTCTTCTGGATGGATTTGTTGTCCTGTGGCTGCAGAAGCCTTGTGACTAAGGCAACGAACTGGTCAAACAAGCATTTTGAAGCATGTTAAGTAAATTTGCTGGTGGCATGTCCCTTAGATGCATTCGTGGGACACATGAGCCTTACTCTGAGGCAGTCACAGACACAGCTCCTGAACTTTAGTGAATACCTGCACAGTTATTCTTATAATCACGTGACTTTGGAGATGGAGTGCTGCAAACCAGTGCATGACCAGCCTAGTAAAACAACTTTCAGTTCATACTGGAGAGCCAGAGGTGCAGCGTGCCTCCTTGGGAAGATTGCGAGGATGCTGAGCTCGCATGCTGCTAGAGCACGTGCCCGTGGGGAGTTGGCGGCATGGTGTGTGCATGGTATGGAGCCTCTGCAGTGTCTGAAGCTCTGCCTGATTCCAAGGGGTACGCATTTACATGCAAACTCTCCCTGACTGGCTGCTCCTTCCATCTCAACTCTCTGGCATCGGCCCGGGAAGCCAAGTCTAGGCCTTTAGCCTTGCAAAGCCTCCTCTTCGCCTCTATGTGTCCATCTTCATAAACACCTAACTGTTCCTGGGAGAGCTTCTAACTCTCCTTTCCTTCTCCTTCAGATGAACACTCCGCAACTCCACACTCACTGTTTTACTAAAGCAGATATTTTGATAGAAAGCTTTTAATTTCCATAGAAAACAGAGAAACATTAAAAACAATTTTGCCATAACCATCTTCTTCTTGGTAATTTACCTTCTAATTTTGTTAAGTATAACTTAATATTCTTCTCTGCCAAGATTTAAAAATTCGAAATCAATTATGTGTCTGAAACAGTAACAAACCACACAATGGTGGAACATAAATATTTTCAGACTCTGAATGCCAAGGCCCTGACTTGCAAATCACCGTGTGAGCTTGGGCAGGGTTCACATTTACAGAACTTGTCTAAGCTGAGCGCCATGACAGTTCCTACACAAAGACTTCTTCAGGAAAGCTTTGCTGATTGAGCTCCCGGAGAGTTCTCGTGGGTGAGCTAATCTCACTCATCATTCTGTGAGAGTTCGCTAACCCGGAAAGAAGTTGAGTCACTTGTGAAAGATGCACAAGGAGTCAGATCTCAGTTCAGACCATGCAAACCATGGCTCTCAGTTGTTCTGAGCAGGGCTCTTTCTTCACCATCAGGACCCTGAAGGCTTCTTCCTTCTAGCCCCGCTCTATGCCCACCTGACCCTGCCAGCCCCGATCAGGGTTTTGACTCTTCCAACTCATCGTGCTCTGCCCATTTTCTCCGTGCCCTGGTTTTACCGGCATCCTTTATTAAACTGAATATTGATGACTATTTATGGCTTAATATGCTATCCTTTATTTAAGCTGCCCTTCAGTAATTACTCCATAGGGGCAATTGATCATAATGGCCCCTTGAGTTAAATTAATCGACTTCTCAGTGTGTGCCAGGCACTAAGCTCAGTATTCCCTGTAAATCATGTCAAGGATCCTGTGCACACTGTCATTATCTCACTTGAGTAACGAGTTACAAAAGGACACAGCCAATGAATGATGTGTTTAGAGACAGGTGGGGTTATCCTGCCCCACTTTTACTGATATCCCTCAGACAGCAGACTGATGTCCTGGGCATGTGGCCAACAGATGAGAGAAGCCTGCCCTGTGTGCCAGCATCTCCAGCTCATGACTCAGTGAGTGTCCTTGCGTGGCGCTTAGTGCCCAACAGTGGCAAACGCGGCCTATGTGGCATTAGCCTAAACTGTCCTGCTGGCGCTGGCCCTCACTCACATGGCCAGGGTGACCCAGTGCTCCGAAACACATTGCTTGCCAGGAACCTGGGAGAAAGGGCCAGGTTACAAGCTGCCTTCTTTTAGAATTATCATTATTTTAATTTCTCCTTTTGATGCAATGATTTTTTTCATATACTATATCCTGATGATGGTCTCTTCTCCCTCTTCTCCTCCCAGTTACTCTCCACCTCCCCTCCTGTCCAGATCCACCCCCTGTTCTGTCTCTCATTAGAAAACAAACAGGCATCTAAGGGATAATAATGAAATAGAATAATATAAAATAAAATGTAATAAGATAAAAATAGAAATTTCACGGAAGAATAGGACAAAGCAAACAGACAGTAAAGAGCCCAAGAAGAAACAAATTCCGATGCAGACACCCACTGATTTGCACACTCAGATCTCATAAGAACAATAAACTGGAACCCATAATATATATGCAAAAGACCTATAGGGTAAAAGGAAAGAAAAATATACATAAAATAAAATTAAATTGAGATAAGAATTTTAAAAAGTCTTGATAAGGAGCCTCCAGTGATGCTGTTGAGTTAATTTTCTGTTGACCTCTACCGCCGGGCACGCAGCCTACCCTTAATAACAGGTGGTTTCCCCAGTGAGACTGCCTTGGAGAAAACTAGGCTGCTGTCATTGGAGATGGCTTCTGGGTCAGGGACAGGGCATGTGTCCCCCTTAGCTCTAGAACCCCATATGGTGTAGGCTCCGTGTTTGCTGCCTTGGTCTCTGTGAATTTGTGTGTGCATAACTCTGCTCATTTACAGGGCTTTCTCTCTTAGATGTCCTCTATGACCTCTGCCTCTGGCACTCTTTCTGCCTCTTCTTCTGAAGGGTTCCCTGAGTTCTGGGGGCAGGGATTTGATGGAGAGATTCTGTTTAGGGCTGAGTGTCCCATGGTATATCACTCTGCATATCATCTGGCTGTGAGTCTCTGTATTTGTTCCCATCTTTTGCAGGAGGAAGCTTTGATGATGGCTGAGCAAGGCACTGATCTATGAGTATAGCAGAATTCGAAGTCATTTTACTACTGTAGTGTTTTTGTAAAACAGTAGTATTTTTGCTTCATCCTGGGTCCATGGGCTACCTAGTCTCAGGTTCTTGGTTACTCAAGCAGTGTCATGGAGTGGGCCTCAAGTCAAATCAGATACCGGTTGGTTGCTCCCACAAGCTTTCTGCCGCCATCGTATTAGTATATCTTGCAGGCTGGGCACCATGGTAGATCAAAGGGTTGGGTTGGTGTTTATGTTTCTCCTTTGGTAGTGTACAGGCTACCTTCTTATACCAAAGACACCAGGGCATGGGGGCGAAGGCTCTATGTAGGCACCAGCTTAGCATCTCCATGTTAAATGTACATGGGGGTGAAGGCTCTATGTAGGCACCAGTTTAGCATCCCCATGTTAAATGTACACGTTGTCTTCAGGAACAGGACCTTGCCGTCAGTGTTGGGAGAGCAACCTACAGTCTTAGCAAAGACCTGGGTAGTTTGGGGATTCCCATGAGACCCTTTTGGACAGCAACTCAGTTAAATGTAGCCCATTTCTGGTACTTGAAGCTTCATTTGGTGATAAGAGATGTCCATTTGGGACTCTTTCTCTCCCACTATTTGGTGACTTCATTTAGATCACCTTCCTACATGTATATATTTTAGGAACCTACTGTGTTAGGTTCCCACACTACCCCTCAAATGGCTCTGAATTTTAGCTATCTCTGTCCATATTCCCTCCCTTGTCCCTTCTCTCCACCTCCCTACTCGATCCCCCCTTTCCAGTCCACATCTATCCATCTATAACAATTCTATTTCCCCTTCCTAGGGAGATCTATCTGTTCCCCCTAGTTCCTTATTCTATAACTAACCTCTGGGTCTATGGATTGTAGCTTTGTTATTATTGGCTTAACAGCTAATATCTACATATAAGCTAATAAAGAACCTTTTTTGTCTTTCTTGTTCTGGGTTACCTCACCCAGATGTTATCTTTTTTTTTTTCATCCATTTGCCTGCAAATTTCATGATGTCATTTTTTTATTAAGCCTAAGTAATCATTACACTGTGTAAATGTACCACAGTTTTTAAAAATCTATTCATCTGTATAGAGACATTTAGGTTGTTCCCAATTTCTGAATATTATGCATAGAGCAGCAATGAACACAGTTGGGTAAGATGCTCTATTGTAGGACGAAGTATCCTTTGGGTATGTGCCCAAGAGTGGTATAGTTGGGTTTTGGGGTAGATCTATTCCCATCGTTCTGAGGACCTGTCACTCTGAGTTCCGTAGTGGCTGTACAAGTTTGCACTGGAGGAGTGTTCCTTTTGCTCCACATCCTAGCATGGGCTGTCACATGTTGTATTGATCTTGGCCATTCTGTTATGTGTAAGATGGAATCTCAAAGTAGTTTGGATTTGTACTCCTCTGATGGCTGAGGATGTTAAATAAAAACTTAATATGTTTCTCAGCCATTTGAATTTCTTCTTTTAAGAATTCTCAGTTTATACCTGTGCCCCCATTTTAATTGAGTTATTTGTGTTCTTGATAGGTAGCTTTTTGAGTTCTTTGCGTACTTTTAATATTAGCCTTCTATCAGATGTGTGGTTGATAAAGAGCTTTTCCTATTTTGTGGGCCACCACTTTGTCTGACTGATGCTGACCTTTGTCATGTAGAAGCTTCAGTTTCATAAGGTTCAATTCATTGATTTTTTTTTTATCTTAGTGCCTGTACTGATGGTGTTCTGTTCAGGAAGTCTTTTCCTGTGCCGGTGAGTTCAAGGCTATTCCCCACATTCTTTTCAGAATGAGGTTCAGTGTATCCGGTTTCATGTTTGAGGTCTTTGATCCATTTGGAGTCGAGTTTTGTGCATGGATGGCTATGAATCTGTTTGAATTCTCCGACATGCAGCATTCCGGTCTGACCAGCACCTTTGTTGAAGATGCTGCCTTTCCCCAGTGTGTGCTTCTGGATTTTTTCTTAATGAGAAATCAGGTGTCCATAGGTATGTGGATTTATGTCTGACTCTTCAATCCTATTCCATTGATCAGCATGTCTGTTTTTGTGTGAATACTGCACTGTTTTTATTATTGTTCTGTAGCACAATTTGATGTCAGGGATGGTACAGAACCTCCCAAAGTGCTTTCGTTATTCAGTGTTGTTTCAGCTATCCTGTTTTTGTTTTGTTTTGTTTTTTCCATATGAAGCTTGTGTTTCACTGGGGATTCCATCTCTGTTTAAATTGTTTATCTGATAATGACTTAAGTTTAGTAATTATCCATTTCATTTAGATGTTCTAATTTGGTGGAGTGCAGTTTTGAAAGCATGTCCTTCTGATTCTCTGTATTTCCTCAGTGTCTGTTATTATGACTCCTTTTCCTCTCTAATTTTGTTAATTTGGATATTCTGTCTCAGCCTTTTAGTTAAGTTGGATAAAGGTTTGTCAATCTTATAAATTTTCTCAAAACAAATCTTTGCTTCATTGATTCCTTGTATTTTTCTCCTTTATTGATTTCAGTCATAGTTTGATCATTTCTTGACATCTACTCCTTTTGAGTGTGTTTCCTTCTTTTTGGTTTAGGGCTTTTGGGAGTGCTGTTATGTCACTAATGTGCCAGCTTTTTCTAGTACTATGAACTTGACTCTTAGAACCATCCTCATTGTGTCTCATGAGCTTGGGTATGCTCTGCATTCATTTTCATTCAATTCTAGAAAGTCTTTAATTAATTTCTTAATTTCTGTCTTGATTCATTTTCATTCAGTGGTAAATTGTTCAGTTTCCATGAGTTTGTAAGCTTTCTGATCTTTCTGTTGTTGATATCCGGCTTTAATCCAGGGGGGTCAGATAGAATGCAGGGTGTTATTTCAATTTCTTGTATCTGTTAAGACTTGCTTTGTGTCTGAGTATTTGGTCAATTTTGGAGAAAGTTCCATAAGGTGCTGAGAAGAAGTTATATTCTTTTATGTTTGGGTGAAATGTTCTGCAAATATCTGTTTGGTTCATTGATTTATAACATCTGTTAGCTGCAGTGTTTTTGTGTTTAGTTTTTGTCTGAATGGCCTAACTATTGGCACGGGTGGGAATTGAAGTGTGTGAGGGTCAAACTGTATTAGTGTTTCTTTTATGAACATGGGTGTCCTTGTATTGGGGCCATAGATGTTAAGAATTGCAGTGTCCTCCTCATGGACTTTTTATTTGATGAGTTTGTAGTGTCCTTCCCTATTCTGATTAGTTTTGGTTTGAAGTCTACTTTGCCGGATATTAAAATGATCTTAGGGCTTGCTTACTTGCTGAGGTGATATCTATATTTGGTGTTAAGGTGCGTTTCTTGAATGCAGAAGAAGGAAGGATTTTTTTTTTTGGTATCCATTCTGTTAGTCTGTATCTTTTTGAAGAATTGAGATTATAGATCTTAAGAGGTATCAACGAGCAGGGGTTTTCATTTCTGTTATTTTGCTGTTGTGTTTGTGGTTCTGATGTTGTTGTGTGTGTGTTTCCCCTCTTTAGATTGATTATTATTTTCTTGGGTGCAAATAACCACTTTAGATTGGATTTTTCCTTCTAGCATTTCCTTTAGAGCTAGATTAGTAGGTAGATATTGCTTAAATTTGGTTTTATCATGCAATGCCTAATTTTCTCAATCTGTTGTGATTAAAAGTTTTACTGGCTGGAGTAGCCTGGGCTGGTGGCATCTGTGGTCTCTCAGAGTCTATAGAACATCTGTCCAGGCTCTTCTGAGTTTGATTCTCTGTTGGGGTGTCAGGTATTATTCTAATAGGACTGCCATTCTATGTTATTTGGTCTTTTCCCCTCACAGTTTTTAATATTCTTTATTTGTTCTGTACATATCATGCTTTTATTATTATATGCTAAGGGGACTTTCTTTCCTCGTCCACTCTATTTGGTATTTTATATGTTTTTTGTACCTTGACAGTCATTTCTTTCTTTATGTTAAGTAAATTTTTCTCTATGATTTTGCTGAAAATATTTTCTGTGCCTTTGCCTTGGGTTTCTTCTCCTTCCTCTATCCTTATTATTGTAAGATTTTGTCTTTTCATAAAGTCCCAGATTTCCTGGATGTTTCGTGTTGGAAGTTTTTGAGATTTAACATTTTCTTTTTCTAGCATGTCTCCAATGCCTAAGAGTCTCTCTTCCAGCTCTTGTATTCTGTTGCTGAGGCTGCGTCTAGGTTCCTGTCCAAGCCCTGAACTTTTCCTTCCCATCTTTCCCTCAGTTTGGGTTTTCTTCATTGTTTCTATTTCCAATTTCAGGTCTTGGACAGTTTTATTCAATTCCTTCCACTGCTTGTGTTTTCATAGATTTCTTTAATGGATTTATTTATTTCCTCTTTAAGGACCTCTATATTAGTAAAGGCTATTTAAAGCCATGGTCTGTGATCCAGCTATGTTGCAGTTCTCAGGGCCTGCTGTGGGAGTGTTGCTGGACTCTAGTGGAGATATACTGTCCTGGTTATTATTGTGTTTTTACATTGGCATCTGGATTTGGGCTGATTGTAATTCTGGATCTTGCTATCTGGTTTGTCTGTGTTGGATGGGTGTTTTGTTCCTTGGTTTCTGTTGCCCTCTCTGGTTCTTGGGAGGGTGTGGTGCTGTGTGTTGCCTTCAGTCAGAAATTCTTGTGGTATCTTGTTAGGTGTGGCCACTGGGCTTTGTGGGTAAAATGAGTTTTTAGGTTTGGGAAGTTGACACTGGGGAATGGGTATGGGCTTGGGGTGTGGGGTGTGGGGTGCTGAGGATCTGCTTAGTTCCCCGGGAAAGGGAGTGGAGAGTGAAGCGAGGCCAGAGAAGATGGTCTTCTACAGACTCAGAGGTGAGACCGGGATTGGGTTTGGAGGAGAGGAGAGAGCGAGAGAGAAGATCTGAAGTCCACCTACCTGCTTGACTGGTCTACTTGCTGGCGGGTTCTCAGGGAATGCCTGCTGGAGTTGAGGGCCGCCATGACAGGGTGAGTGGGAGGAAGGGTTAGGGAGATTTGTGGGATCTGCTTGGAGATGGGTCAGAGAGGACGGATGGCAAGAGAAGCGTGTCGTCTTGCGGCAGAGTTGGAGCCGAGACTGCAAGGCTGCATTTTCAGGGAAGGAAGCAGAGGTGAAGAGCTGCAGTTAAGCTACCTGCCTTGCCAGGCATCGTGAACGGAGAGTGTCAGAGAGCTCCGCTGTACTAGACTTTCCCAGGAGTGTCTGCCCGTCAGAAACCGCCTTAGCACAGTCTACTCGGGTCAGAGCACTAATGAAATAAGAGAGTAACTATAGCAACGATCAGGAAACATCAGAATCTCACGGATACCCCAATGTTGCATGGCTTGAGATGATTATTTTCAGGTTTGTCCACTTCTCCAGTGAAGCACCCACTGTGAGAACAGCATCGTCTGCACAGAGCCTCGTGTTCAGGATGTAGCGCACCACAGAGACCTTGAGGACTGTAGGGGAAACAAGACCACAAGCAGTTAAGGAAATTACCGAAGGGAGGCGTTTGGGTCAACTCACACTGCTGGGAAAATCAAGCCCTGGACAGGCAGAGGTTTCTTACGCCCGCCCACCGGGAGCGGGCGACTTTGCTCTGGAAAGGCTCATGCACTGTGCCTTCCGAGCATCCTCGCGGCCCCCGAGTTGCTCAGCAGCACCGTTGGTTTTGTTTCTCTGAGACAGTCTTACTCAACAGCCCAGGCTGCCAGACATTCTCTATGTAGTCCAGGCTAGTGCTGAGCTCCTCCCTTCCTTACAGTCCTTTTGGTTCAGCCTCCCGAATAGTGGCTTCACACGCAGTGTGGGTGACAGCTGGCTGTAATGGCTTATTTGGATTTCAGAATAGCACTAATTATAAACGTCCAGGTCTCCTTTAGTCGATGTGCTCACCTCTGATGTCCATCATTTTTGGATAGGATTCTTCTGTCTTTGTACTGGAAAAGGCTCGCTTGCGGATCTGAACCAAGCCACTCTCCTCTTCGGTGTGTGGCTACACAGACTGTGTCTATAACTTACTAAGTTATTTTGCAGATACTCAGCTGACCTGGTCATAGGAGCCAGAAAAACTTCCATCATGCACTGGGGCTAACAGCTGTCAATCATCATCTTGCCCTATTAATAATGAACTAAGCCAGACCGGAAACAGCCCTTGCAGGAAGGGTCCACATGGCTGAGGATTGTATGAAACCAGAACATTTAAGTCTTATGTATTTTTAACAAGAGAACAAGATGTTAGGTGGGTCAGACCCTGGATGTGAGGATGATGACGTCAGAGCTTGTGCTGGAAGCTGGAGAATCCTAGAGGTTGTGACATTCTGTAGTCACTTAACTACTTAGCAAACTCGTAGATGCTGCGCTGTTCTTTGTGGTGACGCGGTTTCAAGCGATTCCCCACGGTGCTCTATGTCAGTGCCAGGCGGCATCGCTAAGACTCGCTGTTACATGCTCTTTATCTGTGCTCGCTTCCAAGGCTCACAAATATCTCCAGAAATACAGCTTCTATCATCTCCCCGAAATAACATTTATGGCAGGAAAGGAGACTTAAAGTAGCTTTTGTAGCTCCCTCTCCCATGAGATATTTAATGAGATGTTTACATTGATAAGTGGGAAGAGCAAACGGTCCAGGGCAGTGTGACGTTCAGTAGTAATTATAAGAACAATCAGGCTTAGGGAGATGAGAGAGCATGACAAGGACAGAATTGGTCCTGGAGAGCAGAAAACAGGAAGCCACGTCTTAGTGAAGGGAACCATGAGACAAAGCTAAGGAAGCTGGGAAGAGGAGAAGCCATGATGTGTCATATGTAGATGTGTTGTGCTGACGGCCACTCATCAGTGTGCTGTCAGAGAAGACCAAGAGGACGTGCACGGGGCTAGGAAACTAACCCAGGTTCCCCTGAAGAGATCTGAATTTCCGAGATCTCGCTCCTAAGCCCTGGGACAAACAAGAGTCAGCATATGCGTCTACGGTACCAGATGAGCTCGGAGAAGCCTGTTCTAGTCGCATTTGGGGATCCAGACAATACTGGGCTTGCCCAGCAGACTCTGTAAATGGAGTCATGAGAGGATGGCTCACGGTGTCCATCACATTACCCCCTGCCTGGGGTCATTAGATCCATATAGTGGAGAGTCTGAAATCTCATGAGCCACCAGCGGTGTGGGGAGGAGGGGGTGTGGCCTGCAGCAGGGGAGGCCCAATCTCTTAACTACACTGTACCAGATGATGCCACTCTCCAGCAGACCTAGCTAGAGCATCCTCCATAAAGGAATGCTCTCGCGGTACTTCTTATGCTTCGCGTCAAGCACAGTCCAGCTGTAAACAGGCAAACATGAATTCCCTTGTATATATTCAAAGTATACCACAAGATGGCCTGCACATCGATATCAAAATGTCAGCTTCAATATATAGTATTCTTTTCAAAAATGTTTTTGCTTGATATAAAATTATATCACTTTTCCTCCTGCCTTTCCTTCTTCCAGCCCCTCTTAGTTACCATCTCCCAAACCCCATGAATCTGCTCAAATTGATGCCTTTTTCTTTGACTATTATTGTTACATATGTATGTGAGTATGTATGTATGTGTATATGTATGTGTGTATGTATGAATAGAGGTGAGTATGTATGTATGTGTGTATGAATAGATGTGAGCATGTATGTATGTGTGTATGTATGTATATGTGTATGAATAGAGGTGAG
>JAQHUG010000110.1:4031154-4043243 GCA_028555095.1 Dicrostonyx torquatus
CATCAGTGTGTGTGTGAACTGATGTGTCTATGGAGACCATCAGTGCGTGTGTGTGAACTGGTGTGTCTATAGAGACCATCAGTGTGTGTGTGAACTGGTGTGTCTATAGAGACCATCAGTGTTTGTGTATGTGTGTGAACTGATGTGTCGATAAAAAGTCTAGGATCCACAGATAAAAGGAAAATGCAATATTTGTCTTTCTGAGACTGAATGAGTCTCTTAACGTGTTTTTCTCCATCTAAAAATCTCTAAGTTAACAAGTCACAGAGACACTAGCCTCCATCCACATCAGAAACACCATCTGCCAGAGCTAAGTTGTGGAAACAACCTACCAACCTAGAAGCCCAAGAAATGGGTAGAGAAAATGATGTTTATATATACAACAAATTTTTTTCAGCTGTAAAAAAGGAAGTCTATCATCTGCAGGACAGTGGGAATTAGTTTATAACAGCTCTCTCCCGGGACACTTGCAGCCAGGTTCCTAGTGAGGACAGAGGAGGAGGGGCTGCAGGTTGTCACAGGACAGGAAGCCATGGACAATCATGGAAGAATGGAAGAATGGCGGCTGAGCAGCATGGAGAACCCCCTGACAATTCCTAGTCACATGACTAAAATGAAGCCAAACCCTGGCTGTCTGTGGCAGTGCCAAACTGCATGACTGCTGAGAGTGTGTGGTGCAGCTTTAGACAAGCAAGTCTCTGCTGTCAAGCTTCCTTCTATGCTTCTGCTCATTGCTTAGTGTTCTCTCAGCCTTGGTCAGAGAAACTTCTTGCTGTGGTCAGAGGTTTATGTGGTCAAATTGGTGAGAATGCGTGGCTATTGCATGCTTAGTCCTAAATGGGGCATCTATACCAATTACTCCCTGCCCCAGTACACAGGGAATATTCTGGAAGAAAGGCTGGAAGGAACATCGGGGAAGCATGAGAAGTGCTGTAGGTCCTGTGTTCTGAACACGGCATAGTGGTGGCGCTGAACTCACAGCTACTGGAGTTACCTGTACAGACCCGTGTGAGATCAAACCCATCAGCACTTCTACGTGGATAAAAGTGCTTATGCGGCTCCATCCCCAGATAAGATGCTGTCACAGCTGATGTCTCTGTGGAATGAGCGTGGCCTGAGATGCTGCCCATGCTGTGGCGGGTGGCTCCACACTCGTGAGCATATGGGCACTAATTGGCTTCGGTGGGCTATCAAAAGGGGAGGGAGAAAGAAATGGATGTGTTAGGTGGGCTGATAGTGGGAGAGGAGAGTGGAGCACAGGCATGATCAAGAAGTCATGCTTCTTCCACAAATGAGCATGAGTAAGAGGCTGACCCCAGTACTGTGGGAGTCCATGCAGGGATTTTCGTCCCGTCTCTTAGACCTGCTTCCTGTACCCCCACCACGTTGCTCTCCCTTTCACAACCATCTTGAGGCATCTGTGCTCACTGGCGTGATTTTCTCATTTCTCTTCCAGTTCTCACGCGACTTCGCGGTATGTCCCAGCTCCTCTTCTCCGTGCATTCCTGTTTCTCTCTACTCACTTCCTTCCCTTCCTGTCAGCCCTGCCTGTGGTTTGCTTTGCGTATGTCTGAACCTCCACCTCACAGCTCTCTCCTAAGGCCTAGCCTGAGTTGCCCATTCGCTTCGAGACCCAGCCACAATCTTAAGTGTTCCAAATAATGAATTAAATCTGACCCCAGTATCTTGATGTAAGCTGTATCTCTAGGTCCACTCTGTAAAAGACCGTCCTACTTAAAAGGTTGATAAGCCGTTCAACCTTTTGTCCATCCTTATCATACAAATCCTGTCAATCAGTCATCACCCAGCATCCATTCATCCACCTTATGTGTCTCCAAATTTCATAAATTACCAGCAAGATACATGTAATTGGAAATATCTTAATATCTTAATAAAATATCTTAATAAAAATAAAGTTCTTAATGTCAGTTTGAACCTAGTATTCTATCAGCTCTACCTCTTTAGAAAACTTACCATAATTTCTATGCACAGCCTGACAGTTTTTGGCTTCCATAAGAGACTGGGGTGGGTGAGACATGAATATTAAATCTGCTTCCCAGTGAATTATCCAAAAAAAGCAGAAATGGAAACTCCACCCACTCACTAGCCCTAGTTGCACAACTGAACATTCTCACATTTTATGGTTGGGGTCACAAGGGAAAACTCAAAATGAATGGGCAGGTCTTTAATCCCTGTGTGTCCCTCTTTAGCAGACAGGAGGGTGGGCCCTTACCTCCCCACTCCCGCCCCCATAGCTGACCGGCTTTGTGTAGATGCCAAACAAACAAGAGCTGGGAGATGTGTTCGGAAAATGCTGGGTAGCCGGGGCATACCAAAGGGAATTTGGGGTGCTTTATGTGGTTTGTAAGTTCTTGGGGCAAAACTCCCTTCCTGTTGCTCTTGGCAACTACGGCTCAGAGATTTGAGAGAGATGTGATCAGCAGGGCTGCTCTCACCACCTGGCTTGATTTCCACTAACGAGAAGAGCCCATTTCTCTAAAGATCCCCTTTGGATTTCTGATTTTTATTTTTATTTTGAAGCTTGCTGCTAACACAACAGTTGGACCATGGAGGCACCAGCTCGCTTTCCCCTGAGTTTAAGGCCTTCTTCTGTGAGGAGTTCCCATGAGCTCCCCACCCTCCCTTGCCCCTTTAGTCCTGGAAGGGATGGGATCAGTTTGATAATGTAATTAGCTTCTACCCAAGGCTGGTGCTACTGAAATTTTCAAAGTAGTGGCTGGTGGTGACGGATTTAAAATAGTCATGCCCAGTGTTCCCACCATATTCCCACCAACAACTTCCTTCCCTTCTCTCTCAGCTGGCCCTGAGAAGCTATGTATAAGCTCATGTGTATGAGTGTTTTCAGGTGTGTGCGCAGGTACCCATCTATACGTTTGGGCATGCTCGGCACCTCCGTCTTCCTTTTCTACTTTATTCGCTGAAGCAGAATCTCTCAGGGAAACCCAGAATTCACCCCTAAGCTTAGTCTCCACTAAAGCACGTTAGCCAGCTTGCTCCGTGGAGCCCCTGTATCTGTCTTCCTAGGTTGGAATTACAGGTGGCATTTTACTGGGAATTTCTAGTTCCATTTCTCATGCAGCAGATGTTTCAACTGCTGAGCCATCTCCCTAGCCGGGCTCTGCTTTCTTTATCCCCAAACTGTACACATTTGCTGGTTTCTCCCACTCCTTTTGTATCTGTGATCCGTATCTTCTCTCCCCTCTCAGTGTAATTTTAGCAGGATTTGAGGAAACAAGGAGATAATCATCAGTCAATAATTTATAACTAGAATTTTAGTTTCGTGTGTGTTTGCTCTGGAACTCTGGGCAGATCTGGATTGACTCGTATCTCTCCTGACCACCATGCAGCATGCCAGGCATTTTTGGTAATTCTTAACTGAAAAACAAGATGAAATGAATTTCTTTAAGAGTCCTTTTTGGCTAACGAGTGTGTAGAACAGAATAAAAACTACACATGAAGTTTGACCAGATGATGATTACAGTATAGATAGGATGTTAAGAAAAGACTCAGTTATGCTTTGGAGAGTGGCAGAAAAGCCAAGACTCTGTTTTTTCTGAATTGCATTTTAAGAGATTTGAAGCTTTTGTATTCAGATCCCCAAAGTAAGTATTCTATTAGCCAAGGGTGGGAGAGTATTTGTGTGCAGCAAGCTGGGGCGTCACCTTCCCACACGCCAAGCATGAATGCATCATCGCTGAGTGGATCTCAGAGGGCAAGGAATGCCCACCAGACTGAACAACTGGGTAGTGGATGAAGAAGAGAGGTGGGTGGTTCGGCCGTCTATCTCCACCCCCACACTGCCGTGACAAGGCTGGTTTAAGCCATTCCCTCTCATAGAATGGGAGTTTTCAGCTCTTAGAGGTGACCCGGAGCTCTTTGTCCCTGTTCCACTCAAAGGCAAACACACCTTCCACCAGAATGAAAGATCAACACGGCTTCTTCCAGAACTCCAAACCAGCTGGTTGCGAGAATTTTAAACGTGTCTGTAAAGAAAAGCATCTGTTCTTCCCATGTGACTCCCGTCTTCCTGTATCATGCCAGGAAGTGGAGAGTCTGTAGTGTGAAGTCCAACGAGGAGTCCCATTCTAGCATTTGCTACCTCCCCAGTGTTGCTGGGCCCTTGCGTATTCCGTTGCTGGGTTTGACAGGCTGCCTGCCTGAAACAGTATTGACTGCATCCATCTTTGCAGGGTAGAAGACCATGGCACTTGTACAAGAACTTGGCTTATATATTTTGAGAAATGTAAAGCCTTGAGAAGCTTTTCTGAACTGGCATTTTGAAACTCTTAATGCCCCAATTAAAGGGTTTACAGTTTGCTGAGCTGCACAGCTCAGCCTGGTGTAATCAGGACTGGGAGGATTCCAGGGGAAGAGGTCAGGACAAGGGCGGATTCATACATAATGCATGTAGGTTTAATAAGCATCCTTTCAAGCTGCAGCTCCTCATCATGGCTTCCCATAAAACATCACAAGCCATAGGCATGATCACTATTATTGTTTAAAGAACAACAGAAGGCAAAGTCCTACCACTCAAAGTCTAGGTTGTTCTAGGAATTAAATGGCTTTAGACAAATGGAATTATACTCGTGGCAGGGATCTCCATCAGCTTAAATGAGGCTAAGAATCCCAACATGCATTTCCCATTTACAAAGTGAAGACAGTTTGACGCCCAGTGGAAAGGGGGTTTGACAATGGCCACCAAACCTAGAGGTGAACTAGATAAGAAGACACCAATGAAACAGCAAAGAATCTAAGAAGCAGTTTCAGCTGGAGGGGGTGGCTTCTTTGCAATCAAACCCTGGGCAGGCAAAACAAAAGTTCAAAGTTACCTTCTACTACCCAGAGAGTCTGAGGCCAACCTTGACTTCATGAATCTTTGTCTGAGAAAAGGTTTAAAATTTTAATAAAACAATTTTCCATCAATTTTATTCAACTTCTGTTTTACAAGATGAGCTGGCATCAGGTTGGAATGGAACACTCCCCTATCTACTGTTTCTCACTCAGAAAGACTTCCTCTGTGCCACTCGGATCTGTGTTTGGACTTGACACACACTAAGAAGCTAGAGCTCTTACTGTAGTAACCGAGATTTGGAGTCTCCTCTTGGAGATGCAGCTCTGCTGGACCTGGGTCACCACCAGGGGCAGAGAACTGAGAAGGGGCTGCTCCTTTCTTGGTCAACTCTGAGGATTAGGAAATACCCCCTTATAGGAAACTGAGTGCTAGCTGTGAAACTAACTTAGATTTTTACTTTTGTTTATTTCATTTTGCTATCTTACTTTATTTTACTTTATTTTTGTGCAGGCGAATCAAGCGTAGGGTCTCACACATGCTGGGCACCACTGTGCTTCCAGCCCAAGAGTTGGTCTTTATCATCCCTCTGGATCCAAGGGACTGCTTCCATCTTTGCCCCGCCTTGGAGCAACTCAAAAGCACACACTAGACATGTAATTGGAGACATCTGTGTGTTCGTGTGTCTTCCCAAGCCCCAGTCTTACGTCTTGCTGTTCTTCTGATTTCTGGGCCTCACTCGCACGATTTTAAGTGGAGAATTTAGGCCAGCAGTCCTGCTTATGGCGTGACTAAGACTCTCAGCTACCTTGAGTTTCTGGGTGGGTTAGGTGTCACTATAGCATTCCCAAACATATTGCGTTGTAGGTGAGCCCTTTATCTTCTTGCCAGCTTCACCCGCCAGCTTCAAGCTTTCACCACCCCCCTCCCTGCCGTGGGTCCTGTTGTCTTTTTCAATATCCCTTAATTTCCCCTGAAAGATCTGCAGCTCCGCTGCCCAAAAGAATCCAACACGGGCCACTGGATGCAACAAGCAAGAGGCACTTTATTGGATTAGTACACAGGCCTGCGGATGGACAGACAGCAGCAGCCTCAGCAGAAGCTCTGGCTATCTGACCATACCGGGCATTGTTACAAACAGCTTTTATAGGCAAAAACCACAAAATTAACATAAGGGGTACAAATACAATGTTATTGGTCCAAATCATTAGACCAGGGTTACAGACAGGGCCAAATTAACATAGTCCAACCTACTCTAGGAAAAACAACAGGTGAGAGCAAAACATGTTTTCGTCCTCAGCCTGAACAACAGGAACCAGGGTTTAAGAAACTGACAAACTTGTTTTTCACATTCAGTGTTTTTCTCTTCTCAGTATCTTTCCATATTAATATTGACTCTATCACTAATATGCTACCATATCCCAGAATGTCCAGATCATTTATTAAACAGTTATTCCTTTTGCAGAAACCTAGGTCATTACTTGTCCCTGAGAGTTATGGCACTCAGTAAAAGAATCTTTCAATAAAAGATTCTCTTTTCAGCAACCTGCCAGCTTCACCTGGACCTGTTCTTAATTTTAACCTTGTGGCCAGCAGAAACAGTGTCCATAAGGGGCTAACATAAATTTTTGGGGCTGTGATCTTTCACCCCAACACCCACATACACACCAATGTGTGCAGGAAAATCAATATTTCTCTTTCGGAATCTGGGTCGCTTTGTTTAAAGTAATCATATCCAGATCAATCCCTTTCCCAAAGTTGTCATTTCACTTTTTACAGCCAAATAAACTATTGCTGCTATATGCAGCAAGCTTAATGGGCATCAAGGTTGGATCCATTGCATCGCTATTGTGAACAGAGCGATAAACATGAGTGTCTAGGGACTGATGTGATGGACGGCAGAGGTGTTTGCTCAGACACCAGGGTGGTATAGTCGGGTCATACGGTAGTTCAGTTTTTGAGACACCTTCGTACTGGTTTCCATAGCAGCTCTACCAGTTCGCACTCCCACCAAGAGCAGAAAAGCGTTCTTTCTGCACAGCCCTTCAACGCTGCTGCAGGCTTTCCTGATGCCAGCCTTTCTGAGCAGGACAGGGCAGAGCGTCAGCGCAGCTCAAGTTTGCATTTCCCTCACAGCTCAAGCTGTTGAACGCTTTTAAAAATATTTATTGGTCATTTGTCTTTCCTTTTTGTTTTTGTTTTTTTTTTGGGGGGGGCGTTCAAGACAAGGTTTCTCTGTAGTTTTGGAGCCTGTCTTGGAACTAGTTCTTATAGACTAGGCTGGTTGCAAACTCACAGAGATTCCCCTGTCTCTGCCTCCCAAGTGCTGGGATTAAAGGCGTGCGCCACCACCACCCTGCCTTTGTCTCTCTTTTTAAAAACTAACTGCCTGTTCATTTCATTAGCCCAATTCTTGACCGGCAGTTTAGGGTTCTGCATGTCTAAATTGTGAAGTTCTTCATCTTTCTAGATATTAACAACCTGACTGAGGCAGAGCTGGCAAGGATTCTCTACCCTTCTGCAGGCTGCAATTCCTATCTGTTAAATTTTAGGATATGCAGAAACTACAGAGGCAACACCCTTCCCTCCCAAGGGAACACTAGATTTGTGGGGAAAGGAACTGGGGAATAAACTTCTCTTCGCTTTGTTTCTGGTCACTCTCCACCATCCCACAGAGCTCCTCACAGGCTCCTAGGAAGATAAAAGTCTTGGTGTGGTTCCTAGTCACTCTTCCCAGGGGGACTCTTGTTCTCTGAGATGACTTCTCTGTAGAAACAGCCAGCAGGTGAGCCTCACTTGAGCCTCTGCCTTTGGAGGGACACGGACAGAAAAGCACTGTGAAGTGAGCCAGCACAGTGACCAACAAGCCAGGGGTCTGAACTCAGGTCCTGTTTGTACACGTGCTCTTTGCCCAGCAGACTGAACCAGATCCTGTAAGGAAGGAGTGGAGAGTGAGAGAGAAAGAGGGGAGATGGCAAGAGAGGAGACCAGGAGCCAAGAGAAGAACCAAGAAGCCAAGAGAGATGAGCCCAGCAGAAATGGCTGGATTATATAGGGATCAGAAGCTGAGGGAAGAAAATCAGAGGTCAGGAGCTGCAGAGGTTGAGGATGGGGGCTGGCGAAAGTGCAGAGAGGATCCAGGAGTCTGGAACAGGTACTGGGAGAGCCTGGCAACCAGTATTGGCTTTGATATGCGAAACACAGCAATATATGCTTTATAAAATTCATAGTGTGAAGTGGAGTCCTTGGTTTTTTGTTTGTTTGTTTCCTTTTAGTTGGTTTGTTCATTTTCTTGTTTTTTGATTGTTTGGGTTTTTGTATTTTGTTTGTTTGTTTGTTTTTGTTTTGAGACAGGGTTTTAATGTGTAGTCCTGGCTGTCCTGGAACTTGCTGTGTAGACCAGTCTGGCCTTGACCTCAGAGATTTGCCTGTCTCTGTCTCCTGGGTGCTGGGGTTAAAGGCGTGCACCACTCAGATCTTTCTGTACGTGCTCTAGCCACAATTCCTAAACATTTTAGAAACTGACATTTAGTCAGTTTCCCGCCAGTGGTAGAAAGCTAAAGTTTCAATAGCAAGAATAAACAAAGCTGTAAAAGTTTATAAGCACATATTGTCCTAACATTCAAAAGACGGTGAAAGATCTCAAGAGATAGAGACCAGAGAAATTGCTACAAATTCCTGACAAATTCTCCAGTAAATTTTAAAAGATTTCTTGATAGTATGAGCAAAGAAAATACTGAAATGAAACACTTGAAAAGGACATAAATTTATGAAGAGAAAAAATGCACACTCACCTCATCCCCCGTCCCCTTCTGCTGTGCAGGAAGAAGAAAGCTCTGCCCTGAGCTCAGCTGTGCGGATTTCAGCGGGGAGGTCAGCAATTCCATCTACAGATGAGAAGAGAAGGGGCTGCGTGAAACAGAGCAGCCCTTTTCAAGCGAAGGCACAGGGTAGTCTTGAACGGCAAGGCCACAGTCTCAACAGAATGGGCTGGAAATTCCTTTTCCTGATAAAAATAGAGCTAAGAAAGAAACAGAGTGAAAGGCAGATGTAACCTTACTCAAGAACAGGGAATGCCTCTGTCTGAGAAAGGAAAAAAGGAGGGAAGGAAGAAAGGAAAGAAGACGAACGGAATCCCTAGGCCACAATTCCAATGCAAGCAGAAATAGCTAGAAATTTGACTCCTACCGGATGACAGAATCCCAGACAGGCTGTGAACACAAATGGGGCATATCAGATTAGGGCTCATTTACAAATCTCTTTACAAGAAAAAGAGAAAGGCCATGGATGTAGTTCAGCTGGGTGAGTACTTGCCTGGTACCCACAAAGCCCTGGGGTGCACTGGCCAGTACCCCGTAAACCCCAGCACTAAAGAGGTGAATACAGGCAGACCAGTGTAATGTTCTCTGGCACTTTAAGAGAAAAGCCACACCCACTCCCTCCCCCATCCGCTGAGGCAGGCTGATCTTCAGCTTCCGCCTGAGCGCTCTCTTTTCCTCCCCCCCCCCCCCGTCTCTCCTCTTCTTCTCCCCTTTCCCCTTTCCCCTCCATAACCCTAATAAATGTTCAACTTTACTCTGCATGGCGTGCCTATCCATGTCTCTGTCTCCTGCCCACCCGCCATGTGTCTCCCTGCCTGGGACCAGCCACCGCTAGGGGACTGGTAGCCATCTCTGCCTGGGACTGGCTGCTCTCAGGGCCTGCTGCCTGCCGCCACATGGCCTGCTACCACTGCCTGGGGACCTACGGCTGCCGGGGATCTTGCAGCATTTTTAATTTTTCCACAACATTGGTGCCATGACTCGGGAGGTCCCCTCCTGCCTCAGCAGATGGGGGAGGGAGTGGGCGTGGCTTTTCTCTTAAAGTGCCAGAGAACATTACAACTAGAAGTTCAGGGGCAACCCAGGCTATATAGGGAGTTTGAGTCCAACTTACAACACATGGGATTCTATCTCAGAGGAGTAGTGGGGGTAGAGAGAGAGAGAGAGAAGAAATGAAATGCCCGGGCTTTAGTAAACTCTATTACAGGCAAAGAGAGGCCCTTGCTTTAGGTGGGGCCCGTGTTTTAGATAGTCTATCACGTTTTTGTGTGATGATGAAGGAGCCTCCCTCCATTTTAGGCTTAAAACTCCATCTTACAGCAAAGGAAACCTAACTTTATTCTTGTTTATGATTAAACATCTGTTTCTCAAAAATTGGGCTATGCCCTGCCTGTAACCTGAACTACAAATGGCTCTGAACCGCCTGTAGCAGGAAACAGCCATCATGTCTTTGTTTGAGAAAGTTGTAATGACCATCTTGCAACCCCACCTTTGTTTCAAAAGGTGGTTATGACTAGCTCGTTGTGACCACTCTTGCAACCGTGTTGTGTTTCAGTAGGTTGATATGATTAACTTGTTATGCGTGTGTTCTGCTCCTGCAACCCCACCTGCTTTGCTTGTCAAATCTCCCATTTGGAAATTCCTATCTCAGAGCTATAGAAACCCTATAAAATCCCTAACTCGGAGCTATAAAAACCTCGTCTTCCTCACATCCCATGCTGATCTCTTGAGCCCATCTTTTAGGAGGGGCACACCCGTGTTCATGACTAAAAAGACTTGCTTTAATTAATTTGGTCAAGAAGATTTGGGTTGGTGATCTTCCTCCTCTCATCACTGGGATTAATAGTAACTTGTGTTTCATTTGTCTGTCTATTAATATACCTACATAAAGTATGCATACAGCCTCTGTCTAAAGCAATATTAAAAATAAATAACATTAATGTAGAGTTGAAAGCCAAAGTCAGTTGCCGGGTATGCAGTCTGCCACACCACCAGGTGTGACACTGTCCTCGACACTGGCCCACAGAAGGCTGTGAGGGTCAACCATGACTTCTATGGCAGCCTATACTGTGACCATGCGCGCTTGTCATAGTGTGCCTGTTCACTCGGTGCCATTCCTGGGTCTTCTCACGAACTGCGGCTATGCTCATGGCTAGGCAACTGCTTTTCAGTCACCTGGTGTGTGAGCCTCGCTGAATTTCAGGAAGGAACCTGGGCTAGTTGTTCTTTTGCACTAGAGGGTGCTTCCTTGGTTTGACCCTGAGACTGAGAATCTCATCTCCTCTCCAAACCGAAGTTCAGTAGAAACCTGCCTGGTTTCTGTGGTAAACAGATTTCTGTGGCAAGTTGGCAACTTTATAACAACGTGACATGCAAGGAAAATCTGATTCCACACACGCAGCCCACAGACGGCCCAGCAAACTATTCAAATGAAGACTAACGGCTCTGTGATCGGCTAATAAGAAGCCTGGCTGGAGCGCTTGCAAGCATGTTTCCCATTAGCGTACAGTTTCCAGTTTGCAGCGGTGGAAGGTAACTGTCTGCTGAGTGCCAGGGGGTGGGGGAGGGGAAACAGCGCTTATGTGGCCTTGGAAACCGGCCAGGCAAGGCTGAATACACCCAATTTCACTTTCCCAAGCCCGGATCTCTGGCTTCTTTCTGTGACCTTGGTTCCAGAGGAGGTGGTGAGAAAAGATGGACAGCCACCAAGAAAAGTGTCTTGTGTGTGTACAGACACACATTCTTATGTCAGTGTTAATACACCAGTACATAACACTTATATATGTTGATGTGTGTGTTATATGAGTAACTCTGTTCTTTTGTCCTTTCCAACTACAACATCCCTAACATGTTCCTCGGTAACTCCTCTGAAATGTAGGCTGCTTCTAAGAATTCTGTTGGGCTGGGCAGTGGTGGCGCACGCCTTTAATCCCAGCACCCAGGAGGCAGAGGCAGGCAGATCTCTGTGAGTTTGAGGCCAGCCTGGTCTACAAGAGCTAGTTCTAGGGTAGGCACCAAAGCCACAGAGAAACCCTGTCTCGAAAAAAAAAAAAAGAATTCTGTTGGAATAAGTATTTCTATATGTAATTTTTTGACAATTTCATAAAAGGATACCATATTTACATAATTTCCACCTTTCTCTGTCCCTCATATAACTCCTCTTATGTTTCCCTAATTCCTTCTTAAATTCATGAGCTCTTCTTCAATTATTATCATTTTACACACACACACACATTTACGTGTACACATGTATGTGCAAATACGACCTGCTGAGCCCATTTAGTGTTGGTTCTGTGTTCATGTGCTTAGGGCTAACCACTCAGATTGGATAACTTATCAGGGGCCCATCCTTAGAGAAAACTAAATCCCCCTCGTTCAGCAGCCATTGATTTACAGTAGTATCTAGGGGTGAGGCTGGTGAGATTTCCCCATCCCCCTGAGTGTGCACCTAGGGGTGA
>JAQHUG010000110.1:4086490-4099664 GCA_028555095.1 Dicrostonyx torquatus
CTATGTGCTCAACCCTATCACAAAGTCAACAGTGTGAACACAGACCTGGCCGTGTGCTCAACCCTATCATAAAGTCAACAGTGTGAACACAGACCTGGCCGTGTGCTCAACCCTATCATAAAGTCAATAGTGTACATTGCCATTATCTGTGTTCCTTCCTCCAAACCTTGCATTGTAAGCACCTGAATAACAGGCTGAAAGCTGCATCCTGTCTACTCTGTACCCCACGTAAAGTAGAAATGCAGTAAATACATGTTGGATGATTGAGGCTAACTCCAATTTTCCTCTTCTATATTAAACTCCCCCAATTCTGCTAAGCAACATCTAAAAATGTTAAGTAGTACTGACATCAAAGCATCCCTAACTGCATCCCCTGGGCTTGGCATTTTCTGAGGCAGGATGAGAAAGCATCTTAGCCTCACACAACTCTGAACCAAATGCCCTGGTATTTGGTAACTGCCTCCCTCCTAGTGTTTCTAGGTGAACATGCCACTGAATGGAAATGCTGAGGAGATGCGGGAGGATCGTGTATATAAGGGCCCTGCTCTCAAGGCCTGTTTTATATTCACTAGGCGACCATTATATTCTCCTGAATCTCCTTCTGCCCTGTGTATTAAGTAACAAACACTGTTTATTTCCATGTGTACACAAACATACACACTCACGTGTTAACTAGAAAAATGAAAAAGAATTAGAAGCTGGGGATCAGGATGCTGCTCAGTAGTAGAGGTCTTTCCTAGAATGTCTGAGGCCCGGTGTTAAACCCCCGTGTGCCAAACAAAAAGAGTTAAAAATTGGTGATGCTTTTTGCTTTTCTTCAATCCAAAGTAATTCCTTTCAGTGCAGTCTGTAGGGCTGCCTTGGCGGTAACAGATCCCTTTTGTTTGCTTTTATCATGGAAAATGTTTCTTTGCCCGTACTACTATCATCCTGCTAAATGAACATAGAATTAAACTCTTCCTAAGTACTTACCATTGTACCCGTAGGTGCTCAAATCTCACCAGAAAAGCTTCCTTAAGTTAAAAATTGCTACAGAGACTCACACATGGAAATGCAGAGCATGAGGGATGGTGGAATTAGAGCCCAGCTCTAATGGGGCATCCTTATCACACTTCCGCCCCCAGGGCTCGGAGACTGTCTTGCTCCAGAGGGCAGACAGCTTGTAAGAGCAACTCTTGTGAAACAGGGTTTTCCAGACATTACAGAGCCACTGCACACATGAGCACACAGGGGCTACAGTGTAAAGACCTGCACGGGATCACGTGAAACCCAGCATAGATGGAGAGGGGCTCATGAAATCCCACCCCTGGCTGAGGACCTATTGGCAATGGATGACTGCTAGGAGAGGGGGACTCAGTTCTGATGAGAGAATCAGCCCTTGATGGCTGCCCATGGCCATCCAGGCAGCGCTAAGTGGACTCAGTGAGCTAAAGGAAGAGCACATGCATTGGGAGGGCAAGTGGAGGACAAGGGGGTATATGGGGGATTGGACGGAGGAAGTATAGAGCAGATTTGAAAACACAGTATGTGCATGTATGAAAATCTCAGTAATAAAATATTAAAATTGAATAATAACGATATCTTATGTCTTAATCATTTACACCCTTTCTTTCGGTTGTTTTTGCTGTTGTTTTTTGAGACAACGTTTCTCTGTAGCTTTGGAGCCTGTCCTGGAACTAGCTCTTGTAGACTAGGCTGGTCTCGAACTCACAGAGATCCACCTGCCTCTGCCTCCGAGTGCTGGGATTAAAGGCCTGCGCCACCACCGCCCGGCTAACTTTTCGTTTCTATGGATTTGATATTGTTTGTTTTCTGCCTCTGATATTGCTGCTTTCTTCCTTCTTTGAATAAATTTTGATATTTCATTTTAATTCATTTCTTCATTTTGTAGCTTTACAGTTGAATCTCTTGTAATTTTTCTAGGCCTTTAAACATTCATCTTTAACAGTACGTAAAGGCTAACAAAGTACAAATTCATAGAGAGAGAGTCTTGTGCTTATAAGTTGTTCATATCTGCAAGTTTCTATTCTTTGCTTTTTCTGTATTTGAGTTAAAGATCGTAAAAACTTTATACTAGACTATTATATGTTCTGTCTTAAACAGTTTTTAAAAGTCATATACATTTTAAATTCTATATGTGTGTGTACACACACACACACAAATATATGATTCCTTATTTTCCCTTGCTCCTTTAGTGTCGTTATCCCTTCCTGGAGATTTGAGCTTGCATCTTGTGCTACGGCTCATTAATTCACGGCTCCTTTCCCATCTTTCATTGGGAACTTCTCTCTGGTTTTGGCCTACTAAATTTTTTTTTTTGAGACAGGGGACCTATTAATTTTTTAATCTCTGCCAAGCCTTTGTCTAGCATGTGTGTGAACGTGTCTGTGTGAGTAAGAGTGTTTCATCAGCCATAAGCAGTTTTTGTAACCAGGAAAAAGGAGGTTGGTTTGTTCACGTCCGATTTAGTTCAGTGCTGGGGTGATTCGGTCCCTTCCACACACGGTTGTTCCGATTGGGAGGACTGTCCTTGACCAGGATTTCTGAAATGTCTTCTCAAGGTGTGAGAGGTGCTGTGTGCGCCCTGGATCCTGTGTGCATACCTGTGCCCGGTATTAAATACACGAGGAGAAGGAGACATCTGGTTGAGAATGTGTGGGGAAGAAGTGAGTCTTTGGGAAAGTTTCACATCAAAAAGGAAACCACAGCGCTGAAATTTAACACTGCTCAAAGTGGAGACCCCCTCCCTTCTACCAGAAGGTGCTCAGAACTGCATGCAACATACAAAACTGCAAATTTATCTTACTTTGCTTTCCTTCCTAAGAAACTGAAGAAAAAAAAAACCTAAAATCTGTCAGAATTCCTTATAGGTCACAAACACAGCAGGGTGTGGTGGTGCCTGCTGTAATCAAAATACCCAAGGGCGTTGAGTCTGAAGGATTATGAGTCAAGGCCAGCCTGGGCTATGTAATAATAATAAGACCCCATTTAAAAAGAAGTGGAGAAGGGCCCTGGGCTCCGCAGCCTCCAGCCATCGCCGCCTCCTCGGAGGCCCTCCGTGTCTGCACAGCCGAGCCCGTGGCTCCCAGAGGAACAGCTGAGCCCGGCCGGCCATGGCAGAAGGTGCTGGAGCAGCCGCGGAGGGCCTGGCCTCGGAACCCGCACCGGCGGCGGACTCAAGTAGGGCAGGCGGCCTGGTCAACCCCCCGTCGCTGCCTCTGGGAGGTGACCTGCGGTTCATCCCTCTCATAGTGAAGCAGCTCAGGAGCCGTGGCGTGTTCAACATCCCCCAGGACTGCTTGACTGAAATGGACACCACACCAGACCCTGAAGCAGAAAGTAATTTTGTGTCAACACATCTGGACAAACAAGAATGAAATCCTGCAATGAACAAGAACCAGCTGTGAAATGGCCCGAGGCAGAGCGTGGTTCAGTCAGGCGTGTTGGAAGAAGGAGTAGGAAGAAGGATCGTTTCTCAAGTGCTCGACCCCAAACCACAGATAGAGCAAGCAGTCCACGAGTTCCCGGCAGCGCAGAAAGTGCCAGTTGTGCCAGCTCCCGCTCCAGAACCTGAAGCCAGGATCCTCCAGCACCATCTCAAGATGCTTCCTAAGAATATGCCTGGCACCTTTGGGAAGCTCCATTTAATAAAGAAATGGATCCCTGGTTCATACGAGTATTAGTTGCTCACTGATGTCAAGATTTTAGCTTTGACTGGGGTGGTGTCCATATTGGATGGAGAGCAAGTTGGGTGGTAGGACATTGTACTTGCTCATGCATTGTCCCGCCTTTGATCAGCCTGTCCAAGAGTGTGACCTCAATAGACCCTACAGGGGGTTCAGGACTACATGACCTGGGTTGGCCTGAACAAACCTTTAGCCTTGAACACAGACCCTGCCATGTGGTAGGCTTATCCTGTTTGGTATGCGGAAGCCAGGCTGGAGGCTAGCAGGTCAGGACAGCAAAGGTGACTGGACACAGCTGTTCGTGGGTTTTGGTATTGTGGTAGACTTCCAGGCTGGAATGTGCAGCAATTAATACCAGTAGCCCTCTAGCAATTTCTCCCCTTGCCAGAGGTAGCTTGGAGTCCTGGAGTGAATGAGGTACAAGTAAGGTATCTTGTCGGAAAAGCCTGGTCACCTCTGCCCAGGTTTCCCTAGCTGCAGGGCATTTCCTCAGGATATGGTGCTCAGTTCTCATGTTTGTATTTTTAGAAAAACAACTGCAGATAAATAGCACACATTTTATAGTGAAGTCATTTGATGACCCCACCACCACCACCACCGTGAAGAAAAAAAAAAAAGGAGAAAAAAAAAAAGGAGGAGAAGGAAGAAATGATGACCGTGACAGTGGTGATGCTGTCAGATCCAGAATGGCTCAACAGGTAATTCTTTTAAAAGAATTAATAGAAACAAGTGTGAAGAGATAAGGACACGGCCCTAGAGTTATGTGCACTGTTGGCAGACACTGCGTGTGGGGGAACAAAGCACGCCATATTTTCTGTGTTGTTCTATTTGGTATATAGTGTTCATCGAGTAGAAGAAGCATGATCCTCAAGCAGGTCTCTGGTTTTCGTGCACGTTCTTTGCACTTGCCAATGCTCGCTTTTAAATGATACCAGTACGAGCTCGTGGGACTTAAGGTGGCTCAGAGGTTAAGATTCTGCTCCCAGCTACTCAGGCACCTCTCACCCCTGCTTCAGGGAGTCTGATGTCCTCTTCTGACCTCTGAGGCAGTTTGCACAAGATGGGTGTTGGGGCTCTCTGTTCTCTGTGCTAATCTGTGGTCAGGATTGGAGTTTAGGATATGCAGAGGCGTGGGGACTGCTCCAATCTGCCTCTGACTGCTGAAGCCACCCCTGATGAAAGCCATTTGCTCTCGCCCTCTGTCCTGCATGTCACTGATGAACATCTATACACTGGGCATGCAGTAGGGAAATAAAAATTCCTCTTAGCCTACAATGGCTAAGTAAGGTCACAAAGCAAGTAAAAGACTGGCAAGTGTGTTGGGGGTTCGTGTTTGGGGGAAATTCTATAATCCCACAGATGGCTCTGTATTCTGATCACCCTCGTCCTCTAACCCAGACAGAGTCGCTCGCTCTTCTGCTGTCTGGCCGTGTGTGTCCTCCACACACACCTTTCTGAACCCTACGGTCCACTGAGACTTCCTCTTAGAACTCTATTTCTTTCTGATCAACAAGCTTGATTGTTGCAGGCAGAGTGGGAGTTCTCAAACAAAGAAACAGAGCAAAGCCTCTCCGGTCTACAAAGCAGCCCTAAAAACGCAGTCTTCCTATCTTGCCTCTTTTAGGAGGCTGGCAGGAGGACATAAGGCTCCTTCATGGGGATGATGTAGGTGGCGGTGACCACAAAGCTCTGTGTCAGCGTTTGATGGAATGGCCTGTGCCAGCTCTGCCAAGGCAGGGCAGGAAAGGCGGCCGACTCCAGGGGAGCTGGAGTCAGGTGTGGGAATTCTTTCTGTCCCTCAACGGCATGTAGCCAGCCCGCCGCCTCCTCCTCTGAGTATCTGCATGCTAAGTGCTTTCCTTAGTCCTTGAATTGAACAGACCTCCACATGGGGTTTCTTTTTAGCTCTTGCTCCTTCCAGTGGTGAAGGCAAGAAATGGGAACAACTGTTTACACTTGAAGACAGTAGACTTTATTGATTTATTGGCCTATGTGTGCCCAGCCCAGCTCAACAGGAAAAACTAATAGCGATCAGTATAGCACAATAAATTATGTGTCTACACTGTGTGGCTATGCTAATGGTTTATGTAGGTTTTTTTCTTTTTCTTTTTTTCAAGTTTCAAAGTGACCCTAACATGTCATGGGATGGAACAGAGCTTCTAAGGGTTGTAAAGCGTGCTTGCAAATGAAGACTGTAAAATTGCAAAACTAAGGTTGAGAACCAGTTTGCTTGACTCTGCAAGCTAAATGTCACCCTAAGCCTCTTTAAAAGAGACAAAGTGGTTTCTGACCTCTAAACATTGTAGTTCCGGTCCACTTAGCAACGCAGCGGAATGGAGTCACAGACAGACTGAGCCATAGACTTGACCTCACAGGACTATGAGACCCTTGGGTTTCCACACCAATGACTCCCACAGTCTGAAGAGCTCCTCAGTGTTGGGGGGAACACGACCAGGAGGGTCAAATGCGAAATGTCCCCCACTAGCCCATGTGCTTTAACATTTGGTTCCTGGCCTGCTGTGCTGTTTTTGGAGGCTGGGAGCATGGGCGGTGCAGGGAGGAGAGAACTTGGAGGACCTATTGCTATGGGAGTCAGAACCCCAGCTCTCTCTGCTTCCTTGCTTCTCAGCGTGACAGAGCCAGGGATAACATGCCTCCCCTGCGGTGATGGCTACCCTCTTTCAACTATGAGCCAAAGTAAACCTGTCTTCAAGCTTCTTCTGTCAGGTGTCCCACCAGCACCACAGAGAGGAGAAACCATCTCCAGTGGTTCCTAACTTTGTAATTTTATGTTCAGCATCTTGCCATCTTCTCAGTTCTCAAAAGCTCAGTCCAAGAGAAATTCCATGCAGAAAATTCATTGAAGCCAGAGAACAAATCACCTCCTAACTGGAGTCTGAAGTCTGTTAACATTGCTGGAAGGTGCTGAATACGCCCCGTCTGTTAACAGCCTGCCCAGCAGCGAGCCAGGGAGGGGTAGGGCTTTGCACAAACCCTGACAACATTATAATGTTAGAAAGACTTAGTAAATGCATGTGTGCATATTATAAATAACCAGGCAGGCAGAAGCCAGCCAGCACATTTCCAAATACGTTTACTAGAATTATATTGATTAAATTCTTTAGAACTTTCATTACTGCATAAATGTTTGCGTTATTATATTCATTCTTTACAGAGCTCTGTATCTTTGGGCACAATATTGAGTTTTAAAGGTGGAATTAAAATCCTTAGGACTGGTTTTGGGGCCAGAGAGGTGGTTCAGTGGTTAAGAGTACTTGCTGTTCTTTCAGAGGATGGGAGTTCAAGTCCCAACACCTACACGGCAGCTCAGAACCTGTAACTCCAGTTTCAAGGCCTCCTTGGGTTCCAGGCATATATGTGACCCGACCTGCAGGTCCAGTTATTCAGAGTCCGAAGAGGCTCTACGTGAAAATCATGAGCGAGAGAAAGGAAGAAGACCAAGCAAAATTCACTTGTCAAGTTCTCACTTTATTAGGGAAAAGATACCAGTATATATAGCTCCAAAATGGGGAGCTAGACTTGGGTTGGGGGGTCGGGACTTAGGGCAGTGAGCAGGAACTGGGGGTAATAAAATCGCTAGCTAGCACACCTGTGTAAATGGAAACATTCTTTTGTGGATAGATAACTTTGGAAGAGGGGCTCTCTGCAAACAACCTTAAAACAATGGTCTCCGAATCTTTGTTAGCTTCCTAGAGTCAATAGCCCTAGCTGGCTCTGTTAAACATTCTAAATCAAAGGTCTTTGCTAACCTCCTGTACTACTTTATTATTAGGGCAAAGGTCCCTGACATATACGTGGTGCACATCCATAAATGTGGACAGACCACTCATATGTCTACAATAAAATTAAGTCTAAAATTAAAAACCCATGTTGTTCCTTGGGAATTTTGATTGCTGTCTCATTTAACAATAGCATTCAATGAATATCACTGTTTTTCTCCTTGTGTGTTAGCCTAACTTATAAAACATTTTCATCTTAACTCTGGACTTGCACTTCCGTTTATCAGGCAATTAAGTACCCCAAACTACTCTTCCGATAAAAGCAGTTGAAGCGTTGCCTCTGCGTGTACATTTGTATCTTCGGAATATTTTAAGTGCACCATTGAGCTGGCACAAAAGAATGCAGTATGCTGAACCTTAACCAAAGTGATGCGATAAGCTGGGACCTATGGAAATGCAAGGGCTGGTTTGGACCAGAATCTGCAAAGTCATGGTGACATTGAATGTTCATTTTGAGGGCTGCAAAATGAACGACAGTAGGAGAAGCTGAAGACATAGCATAAGTGGAAAGGGTGACTGTCTGTCATGTAAGCCTGTGAGCCTCCTCAGTACAGCTCCTCTTGGAAACACAGCAGGCAGACGACTGTGCTTCCTGCTTGTATCTAAGTGTACGCCATGCTTGCCTGGTCGCCTTGGAGACCAAAAGAGAGCTTCAGATGTAGTGGAGCAGGGCTTACAGGTGGATGTAGCTGTCGCATGGGTGCTTCGAGCCAAACCCAGGTCCTTTGCAAAAGTGGTATACTCTCTTATTCTCTGGGCATTTCGCAAGCCCCAAAGACATCTTTTTTCATTTTGGCAGTGGAAACAGAAGAAAGAAAAATCATCTGATGATTTTAGAATTATAAACAGTTCTGTGCATGCTTTTGGCCTAAGTCCAAATCTTCTAAAGAGTGAAAAAAACTCAACATTAAAATTTTAATAAAATGGCATTGTGCTTTGATTCCTTTTCCCAGGTTATAAGAAGAAAGCTAAAATATTACCTGAGATAAATAAATCTATTTCAGATGACCTAAATGAATTCTATGGATAGTGGAACAAAGGATATTAGGTAAAGTTTTTTTTTTAATGACAATATGCAGACATAGTGCATACAAAATAAGACAACATGGCTAAGAACTGTCAGAAATAACACTTCAGATCTAGCCAAACAAAACCCCCAAATATTAAAATTATCACATACTAGACATAACATAAAAGATGCTTGATCTGCTTAAACAAATAAGGTGTGACCAAAACAGATCTGAAAAAAAATAACTTGAAAATCAAAATGACAAAAAGTAAATGAAATTAAAGAAAATGAATAAAATAGATTAGGGAGGGTGGGCTGGAGAGATGGCTCAGGCATTCACTGGTTGCTCTTCCAGAAGACTGGGGTCAATTCCTAGCATTCACGTTGGGGCAGCTTGAGGTCAGCCTGTGCAATAGAAGGCTTGTCTTTAAAAAGAAAAAAATGTAGAAGGGGCTTAGTGGTTATGAACACTTGCAGAGGATGGGTGCTTGCAGAGGACCCATGCTGGTTTCCCAGCACCCCATTGGGCAGCTCATAGCTGCCTATACATCCAACTCCAGAGGATTTGATACCTGATCTCTGGTCTCTGAGGGCCCCTGCATACATATGCATGCATGCACACAGCTATATGATTAAAAATAAAATAAATTACTGTTTTTAATGGATCTCAGTAATTTTTTTCAATAAGTGAGTGAACTTGTCTAGCAGATCCAAGACAGAGGTCTCTGATGATGAAATCTGCATACGAACATCACATAGACAGAAATCCTGACTTCAAGAGCATCCTGCATATGATTTTCTCTTCTTTTACCTCTCTCAATGGTGGGCACTTGTTATAGTTTGAATGAAAATACCCCACACAGGCTCACATATTTAAACACTTGGAGCCTAGTTGGTGGAACTGTTTGCAGAGGTTATGAAACTTTTAGGGATGAAAATGTTTCCTAATTGTCTTAGTTTGGGTTTTTACTGCTGTGAAAAGACACCATGACCATGGCAATTTTTGTAAAGAAAACATTTAATTGGGGCTGTTTAAATGGAAGTTTCTCTGTCCTGCCCTATAGCTTCCAAATAATCACCCAGAGGCTTATACTATTAATGCTTTACCAATAGCTCAGGCTTTTTATTAGATAACTCTTACATTTAAATTGACCCATATTTCTGCCCATGTTTTGTCATGTGGCTCAAGGCTTGTTACCTCATTTTCTAAACTTCCTGTTTCTTTGGTGGCTGGCATCTCTCTCCTTGGGCTGCTGTTCACATCACTCCACCCTTCTTCCTCCCTGTATTCAGTTTGGCTTTTCTACCTAGCTGTATTCTGCCTTGCTATAGGCCAAAGAAGCTTTTATCAACCAATGAGAGTCACATATTGATTGCACAGAAGGATTATCCCACAGCAATTTCCCTTTTCTGTTTAATCAAAAAGGAAGGCTTCAATTTTAATGTAGAAAAATTATATACAGTAAAACAGTTATCAAGAAAGAATTAAAGTTACAGTATTTCGTCCATTTGTGTTTGGGAAAATTAGAGAAAATACTCTATTATTTGTCTTATCTTGATGAGCCTAAAGTTTTATACCTAATTTACCTCTTTAAATCATAACTAAGAAAAACTATAACTATCTAGTCTGCTACTCCATCAAAGACCTCAGAAGGAAATAATATTACCTGAGTGAGCAGGAAGTACAGGCAAGCTATTTCCAAAAAAATATGAAAAGTGACAGAAACAACTGGCTGCCTAGACAGTCACCTAAGGTTCCTCTGTAATGTTGAGGCACCCAGTTTTAGCCTACAGGCCTACCATATCTGACAGACTTTCTTATGAAGCAGAGAATTTTGAAGAACTATCCTGTTTCATCTTGGCAAAATTCACCAACCGCCTTGTTTTGTGAGCTGCTGGTCCAGTTTGGACAGTAACGTCAACAATTGAGGGAAGGGCAGTTTCTTTGTCCATATGGTTATCTTTTGCCATAAAGAGAACAAACTCAATTGTGGAGTTTCTTTGATGTCTGTCATCTGCTGCATGTCAGTCCTACCAGGAGCTTACTGCCTCATATCATGAAAAGTCTAAGTTATTAAAACATTTTAAATGTCATATTCTGTAGGTATTTAAAATGTTTGAAGAACACCTAGCTATTTGAAATTTATCTTTGTATAATTAGAAAACGTAACTGACATGACTATAGGCTTGACTATTATAGATGACTAAGTGTATTTTTGTAAATCTGTATTTCTTTATTATATATTACATTTTAATTAAGATGTATAAGCATAATACCTTAAACAATAAATATACAAACAGTACAACAAAATTAATCTTAAATTTATATCAGTAAACTAAAATTCATACCAATGTAAAATATTTCAAGATTAACAGTTTTTATTTGGATTAAAGTAGATTTAATAATCTACTTTTTCCCATTATTTCAATGTCATGGCCCCTTTTCTTCTTTAGAAAGAGATTGACTATGATCAATAACAATTTATAACCAACCTCCCTCAAATGAAAATAAACATTTATATTTAAACAAATTAAAATAAACAATATTTTGGCATTTTTCTCTAGATTACTTCCTGCTGATGGGGGTACTGGTAATCTTATGGGGACCGCGAGAAAATTTAAAATTATGGTAAAGTCCTGACTGGGGTATTCTGTGTGGCTGGTCCATCTCGGTCAGCAGCCTTGAAGCTGTTGTGGATATTGGATCACCTGGGCCATTGTTCCCACCAGAGACCTTTAAGGGGTCTTCCTCCATCAAACCACATTAGCCTGGAAGGAAACCACAGTTCTCATCTTCTGTGGAAACAAAAACAGAACCTCTTCCAAAGAAACATTTCCTTAGACCAAATTTCGAAGTCAAGATACCTTTAAAATATACAGGTTGGTTTAACTTAGCAGCTCCCACATTCAAATGTCTCTCAGCAGTTAGCTCATTAACATTAACAGTCAAAATAAATCAAAGAAAACATAGTAATACATGTAATCCAGACTCTAAGTATCTTCCATCTTTACATGGCTTATTATAATTTTTTGTTATTCTTTTCCTTTTTCAAGGACCTGACTTTATTGTCATTAAATTACTCTTTTAACCTATGGCTGTCTCTATCCTTTCTCCTCTCTCTCCCAAGCCTACACACATTTTTTAAACACACTGTGACCTGTTCAGAGGTCTTTTTGTCTGGATCTGTCTTACTATGTATCTGTATTATTTTTTGATTACATAAGATGGATCTAAAACTGCTATGTTAGCTGTCTGTACTGCTTAGTTTAGTGAATGGCACTAGCACATGGCTGTTGGCTGCTCCCCCTCAGTTCTCTGAGCGGCTAGTCTCAAGGTGTAGGTACCAGCAAGAGTCACACTCACTGCCCCAACTCTGGGAAGCAATGGGTTCACACTGCCACCAAGTTGCATGCAACCCACAGCCTACAAAACCCAACCAAGTGCTCTGTAGCAGGACTTCCTAAAAGAGCCATCCATGCCACCAGCACAAACCAGGAAGTTGCTTTTTAAAGAAGCTATGCCTCTGTTAGCCACCAGCAAGCAGAGTCTACCACAATAGAGGATTACCAAGGAGCTGTGCTTGACTCTGTTTTTGTATGTTTAGAATCCTTTTTTAAGCCTTTTAGGTATTATGTGAATTCATGCCTGATGGTAGGAGCCATTTGTAAATGGAGGTTTCTCTGTCCTACCCTGTCCTTTAGTAGCTTTCAAATAACCACTCAGAGGCTTATATTAATTATTAATGTTTGACCAATAGCTCAGGCTTATAATTAGCTAATTCTTACATTTAAATTAACCCATATTTCTATCCATGCTTTGCCATGTGGCTTGCTACCTCACTTTCTACATATCATGCTTGTTCAACAACTGTCTGGCATTTCTCTTCTTGGGCACTACCCACATTGACTCTGTCAGTCTTTCTTCCTGTATTCAGTTTGGCTTTCCCACCTAGCTATACTCTGCCTTGCTATAGGCCGAACAGCTTTTAATTATGAACCAATGATAGCAACATATATTCAGAGTGTACAGAAGGGTTATCCAAAGCATGATGGCCTGCATATAGTTTCAGAGGTTCAATCCATTATCATCATGGCAAGGAGAATGGTAGTATACAGGCATAGGTGGTGCTGGAGTGGCTGAGAGTCCTACATCTTGCAGGCAACAGGAGTCGACTCAGACACTGGGTGGGCACCTGAATCACCAATGGGTCAAGGAAGAAATTTAAAAAATTAAATGTAAATAACCATACATCATACACAAATTTATGGAACACAACAAAAGCAGTACTAAGAGGAAAGTTCATAGCACTAAATGATTACATAAAGAAGCTGGAAAAAATCCCACAGTAGTGAGTTATCAAAACACCTGAAAACTCTAGAACAGAAGAAGTAAACTCATCCAGGAGGATTAGATGATAGGAAATAATCAAATTGAGAGTTGAAATCAACAAAATAGAAACAAAGAAAACAATACAAAAAAATCAATAAAACAAAGAATTGGTTCTTTAACAAAACCAATATAATAGACAAACCTTTATCAAAACTAGCCAAAAGACAGAGAGAGAATATCCAAATGAACAAAATCAGCAATAAAAACGGGGACATAGCAAAAGACACAGAGGAAATCCAGAGAATCATCAAAAACCTGTTCTCCACAAAATTGAAAAACTTAAAGGAAA
>JAQHUG010000110.1:4102383-4117757 GCA_028555095.1 Dicrostonyx torquatus
TCAATAAAAACAATGAAGACTAAGTCTACACATCCACAGCTTAGGAAGATCCTAATGTATGCAGTTCTTGCTCTGCTGTAAAATGGAGGTAACACACAGAAACTTTGATTTGAGAATGAAATGATAACGTATGTTGGGTGTTTTGCAAGCTTGGGCTTGAAATCAGTTATCAACGGCCAGCTGTCACTGTCAGACACTCATTTCTGTTTTCACTTCTGTTCCGTTCTACTGTCTTCAGCCACATCCTGGCCCTTTCTCGTGGGTCTTTCTGGGTCTGCTTTAAAACAATGGCTTCAAAGTTTTCTGCAGTATCATCAGCAATGCCTAAGAATTCGATAGAAATATACATTCCTGTGCCTCCTGTTGAATCAGAAACTCTGGAGATGGAGTGGTGTGTGTGCGTGTGTGTGTGTGCATGCGTGTGTGTTATGTGTGCACACCCATGGTCATTGACTTCTACATCACATGAAGAAGTCAGAAGTCCTACTCTATCACTTTCCACCTTATTCCCTTAAGACAAGGTCTCTCGCTGAGCCCTGAGCGAGCAAGGCTGGTGACGGGGAAGCCTCTTCTGCACACAGGACTGGAATTATAGGCATAGAGACAACACTGGCTTTTATTGGGTGCTGGAATCGAACTCAGGTCCTTGCAGAGCAAGCACTCTTATCCACTGAGAACCCCCAGTCCTGGTTTGTCCCTTATTAAGAGTCTTATGCACAAGAGGCCTCAGCTCCAATCCCTGTACAGGAGGCTCAGAAAATAAGCTTTTACAAGTGTGGAGAAACTCTTGGTTGTCACAATGTTCTGATAGAGCCCTCATAGCAATGGGTGAAGGCTAGGATGCTCAGTAGACAGAAATATTCCTCCACTGCCACCTCCCCTGAACCTTCTGAAACATTGCATCTTTTCTGAGGCATGGCTTCTTTCCTGGATACTGCATCTTACTTATCCATGTTAGCCCAGACCATTGTCTCTCTTAAAGCACATTGTATACATTGAATATTCTCTTGTTTTCAATGACCTCAAAGAGAAATATTTTTCTGTTTCTCCTCTATGAAGGCAGGATTGGTTTTGCAGTTAAGGACACGGATTTGAGGGTTTAGGAGCTGGCTAAGCAGTTAAGAGCACTTGTTGCTCTTCCAGTGAACCTAGGGTAGATATCCCAGCACCCACATGATGACTCACAACTGGCTGTGGCTCCGGTCTCAGGAGACCTGATGCCTTGGTGTGTGGTTTCCACCAGAGGACACTACTTGGACGTGGGTTTTAACCAATAGAAGGTCTCAACAACTGCACAAGTGTTGGGGTTCCCAGGGTATTACTGAGCCTTTTCTGAGGTGAACATTATGCATAAAAAAACCATATTCTGGGTTGACACACTCCAGTTAACAAGAACAGTTAGCCAGAAGCAGAACTGCAAAAGCCGGAGAGCAAGGTTAGTACATTCAGAGACTTTCCCAGAACTATGGACTGTGATGGGTTAGGTCTTTGTTTTCGTTTTGGCAGGGGGTACTGTCTACACGCTGAATTTTACGGCATGATTCCATCATGGTGTTGGTTGTGCTAGAGTCTGGGGGCCTGTCTCAGCACTCTTACATGGGCACTGGGTACACAGAGGATGCATGGACATACATGTAATCAAAACATCTGGACATAAACATATAAAATAAAAATTTCAAGCCATGTAAAGGAAAGAACACAGACTGGAGAGTAATAATGTCTATGTACAGATTCCACATACACCACTCCCCCACATCTGTGTCATTGAGGATTCCTCAGGGTGAGCATTAAGCACAAAGCCATATTCTTGGTTGGTGTACTTCAGTTAACATGAACAAGAAATAAGAAGAGCACGTGTGTGAACAGTTGTGACGGCTGAACCCTTAGAATAGTATTTGGCACAAAGCAAGCGTTGTTTAGACACTGGCTACTATTATTCCGCCTTCCCTTCAGTGTGTAGTGTCAGGAATCTGCCCCCTGTCCCATAGGCCTCACTGATTGACCGACTGGTTCATTTATTTATCAAGGAACCCCATTGTTACTATTAACTCAGCTTTCAAATGATCCTTCGAAGACTCACAGAAGTCCTGACTGCTGGCACGAGACCTGTTAAATATCTCTATGTGGAAGGGAATACGGACTTCTTCATTGACTCAGGCCGAGTGTGGGGGTAGGGCAGGAGTTCCAGGATACTTGATAGAATATTTGCCCCACATATGCCCGAAGCATCTGTCTTGTCCCAGTGACAGTCCATGCAAGGACACAGAGCCTCAGGACCCCAAGCAGCAGTTTCCGCTTCCCTTGACTGGAGAGGGGGAAGTGAGTACACAATCAGATTTTCAGAGATGTCGGGATTCTGTTGGATTCATGTTCCTAATAGTTTTGTTTTAAAAAATAGGCTTGTCTCCTGCCAACTTCTGATGGCTGCCCTCCATCACCTGCACTTTCTCTTCCAAGAAGCCCACAGGCCATTAACCTAAGTGTGTATCACTGGCAGGGGTCCTTCCTCTGCTGGCCCCGAACCCAGTGTGGCTGATGAAGTGCTCCTTAGAGCTTGCCCTCCCAAACAGAAAGACATCCAGGGTAATGACACCCCAGCCTGATGCAGAACATGAGGTGCTTGGGAATCATTATATAAAAAAGCAGGACAAAAAGCTGCTTGGGTGTGGAAAGACAGGACCCCACAGGTGTGTTGTGTTTTCTTTGTTGTTGTTGTTTGGGGGAGGCTTCATTGACTTCGTACTACCAAACCAGTCAAGGTAGCTGGCGGCCCATGTAGTGGACCCTGTGTCCCTTTGCACCACTTGTGACATCATCTGAGAATACCCAGTGAGCCCATAGCCAAGTTCAAGATTCCAAGTAACACTCTCATGCTGGTAGAAATGACCCGCACTCAAAGTAAAGAAAATAAATGTATTTATCTTCATGGCATCCCAGCAAATGCCCCTAAACTAAGGTCTGTAAAGGAAGCCTCCAGGGTGTTTCAGAATTACTTTGTAGAATTAACACTGCTTTATTAATGCAATGTTGCTGGGTTCTGATGGCTTCCTCCGGGGAGGGTGTGAAAAGGCACAGTGTCAACGACATGGACCCTGGGAGTCAGGAGAAAGGGGAACAGCGGACTCATGTATTTAGCAGCATGGAGAATCTTGTACACCCTCCCAGTACTGAGGCATTGTGACATTGTGTGGTCACCCTTCATTGGCTAGGCACAGTCAGGACCTCTGACAGTGCCTGTTGCTAGGGTCTCAGGCAGCATCACACGGCTTCCCTCATTGACTAGGCGCAGTCAGGACCTCTGACCACATCAGGCAGACTCCAGGTTGACTCTTTTCTCGCCTGATAGGTCTTAACTTTCTACACCTGAGGACACGTGAACCCTGCATGGCTATCCCTTATGCTTAACCCCCTCCTACCCCAGACATCTTCACCTCTCCAGTGTCTCTGGTTCTAAACTGCTCTACTCTGTCCTGTATCCTACCATAGAGGAATCTAATTTCTCTGCTGTGTTAACAGGTGCACAGGGTTTAGTTGGGTTAGTGGATTTACGCACCACCAAGTTTTATAACTCAACTTTGAAAGAGTCAATTGAGACATATCTTCCAAACCTACAGCAATTAACAATTGTTAAAAATTCCTTGTATTCATGGCAAATCCATTAAGGACAAACACGGCAGGAAAGGGGGCCTTTAGGGACTCCCGCATCAAATGCTGAGAGGTGCCACTGAGATGGGACCACGTGTAACCACTTATTCATTGCCATAAGCTCACCACAGTTCAGGCTCACAGTCAGAAGGAACTGTCATGGCAGTATGTGCTGGGCTTTCTTTGGGCCACTAACCAGCTCCCAGATCATGACCCAGAGATTTGTTATTAGTTTCAAAAGTTCAGCCTAGCTGACGAGTTTTTTTTTTTCTTTAACTTAAATTCATCTGTTTCTCTTCATCTATGTTTTGCCTCGAGGATTTTTACCTTTCTTTCTGTATGTCCTACTCTGTGTCTGCTGACTGTTGGCTGCCTGGCTGACCCTGGGTGTGTCCCTCTTTCACCTCGTTCTTTCTTTTCCTTCTTCCTCTTCCATTGCTTCTGCTTCTGCTTCTGATTTCCCCTTCTAGTTATCCTCTCTGCCTGTCAGTCCTGCCTAACCTTCTCCTACCTAGCTAGTCACCATTCAGCTTTTATTAGACCAGTGAGGTGCTTTAGGCAGACAAGATGAAACAGCAACACATCTTTTCATAATTAAACAAATGCAGCATAAACAAATATAATTCCCCTTTACACAGTTAAAGTAATATCCCATAGCATAAACAAATGTAACACATATTTCCATAGTTAAATATTCTACAACAGTTCCCCTTTTTGTTTAAATGAAAATGCAATACAATAAAGACAATAGTCAAGTAAGAATTACATTACAATATCTAGTCCATTTGTATTTGGCAACTTCAGAGAAAATACTCCAGTATTTATCCTGTCTTAATGAATTCAAACTTTTTTTTTTACCTAATTTACCTTCTACCATAATGAAGGAAAACTGTAACTATTGCTTGTTAGCCTTTAACTCCATTAAAAACCCCAGAAAAATGTAATATTACCTGAGTAAACAGGAAGTGCAGTATAAGCCACTTCCATACCTATAGAAACAACAGATATCTGGCTGTCTGGAAAGTCACCCAAAGGTCCTCTGCAATGTTGAGGCATCCATCTTCAGCCTACAGGCCTAGAATATCTGGCAGATTCTTCTGCGAAGCAGGAATTTTGAAGGACTATACAACCTTGTGGAAAAGTTCATCAACCACTTTTCTGTGTGTCCTTCAGAATGTCTGGCAGATTCTTCTGCAAAGCAGGAATTTTGAAGGATTAATCAGCCTTGTCTTGGCAAAGTCTGGCAGCTTTTACCCTTTGTGTTCTGCTGTCTGCTATGTACAGCATACTGTCAGCAGTCAAGGCAAGAGCAGCTTCTTGCCCAAATGGGTAGCTTGCCACAATAAAAGCAAACTCCATATGGGGGTTCTTTGCTGTTCTTTATCTTTTTATGAAGTAGATTGGTACCACCAGGAGCAGACATGTCTCACTGTTATGAAAAGTCCTATATTAGCAAAACATTTTAAATACCATAATCTGTAGGTTTTTGAAGTATTTGAAGAGCATCTAAGATTGATCTCTGTATGATCTTGAAAATATACCTAACATAATGACTAGTTTAATTGTTATAGATGATTAACTGCTAATCTTTGTTTCTTAATTATCCTAAATGGTTTATGACAATAGCTTCAAGGACTAGGACTTCACATTCCATTTTTAAATCAACTACATAGTTACAATACCTTAAACAAGTATATAAACACATATACAGTATGCTGTAACAAAAATAAACTTGAATTCATATCAATGTACAAAATTGCTTAAATAAGAGTAGAGACATACATAAAGTATAACAAAAATAACTTTAAATTTGTATCAGTATATAAAAAAACAAACCAATGTAAAATATTGGATGTTAATAGTTGTCTTTTTATCCTATATTCTGATATCCCCCACTAAACAATGACAAACATCCATAACCCACTAAATGATGACTAAAATCCACCTATACCTCCTCTTGTGAATGTGAGCATTGTGTTCTCTAGACTGCTTCCAGCTGTTTGTAGATGATGGCATCTTTAGGGAACCTGAGAAAATTGAGACAATGATCAAGTACTAAGAAAACTAGCTGAACTTGTTGTTTCTGTGCAATGGGAAACACAAGGCTTATCTGCAGTCCTAGCTAGAATATTCTGTGATCATCTCAGCCAACAGCCTTGAAGTAGTTCTGGATGCAGAACTCTGAGGAAATTGCAACAGTGGCCCTCTGAGAGGCTGGATCACCTTGGCCACCCACTTTCATAGTGTCTGGTCCTCTTACTCTGAAAAGACACAAACTTTCAAAGGCAACATACAAATCTGCATTAACACAAGTATGGACTACATTGTACACAAGACACCCAAAGATGATGTTTTGTTTTCTGTGTGAGCAGGTAAACTATACATTAACTGTCCTGTAGTTTATCTAGGTTTATTTCTTTATGTCTGTAGCTAGAATTTTCAGGGGGTGCTCCCCAATCAAACCTGATCTCCATGAACCTTGAATGATTTCACTGCTTTTTATTTCCGGTGAAAACAAAAGTATAACCTCTTCCCCAAAGCAATACATGTTTCTGACTTCCATTTTAAAGTTAAGACATCCCTAAAGTATTTAGTCTTGCTTATTTCAGCAATCCCTCTTACAATCCCATGTCCCTCAGCACTGCTGCTCCCTCATCAGCATTCAAAACATTCAAAGTGAACACAACATACAGAATCCAGGTTCCCTATGTATTTTCCATCTCTTCATGGTTTATTCTATTTTATTATTTATAAACAATTTACTTTTTTTCTGTGAATGTCTATGACCATTTTCTTTTCTTTCTTAAACACACTCTAACCTGTTTGGAAACTTTTTTCATCTGAACCTGCTTTACTGCATGTCGGGGACCGTCGCCCCAACATAGAAACTGATGCTTTTCCCCAAATGTGTGCTCAGAGACGCGCGGAAAGAAACAAGCTTTCACACCATTACAACTTAAAAGGCTTCTCTCATTCTTTAGCGAGGCCTTACGTTTATTGAATCTCCCTAAAAATCATTCTGCTCTCTAGGCTCTCTTAAAACCATTTCTTCTCTGAAACTATTCTCTCTTTTCTCCTCCACTAAGTTCCTTCTAATCCCTATTTCTCGCTCTGTCCCCCTCTTCCTTCTTCTTGGGGGTTTTTCTAACTCTCCTTTCTTCCGGGGCATCTCTTTCATCCACACATTGCCATTCACACATCAGCTCGGAAATCGCTACCTTTCCTGGGGCAATCTACAAATGAATCAGAGAGGCTGGAGCGAAAACCTCGGCTATTGTCTTTCTAAATAGTCGGGCACCGGGTAAGAAACCATGGCATCCTCCTGGCTAGCAGGTAACAGAGCCCACAACTGCATATCTCTAGCCTTTTCTGTCTGCATAAGCAAAACCTTTAAGCTGTTAATCTACCACTGGGTCCTCCACTGTGGCTTTGGTGAGTGGCTCTGCTCCCTCCTTGGGTCTGTTAGAGCTAAGTTTCAAGCTCACTGCAGGTCCATAGGTGTGTTTGACTAGGAACTGCATTCAGCCACCGCAGCCCTGAAATGCTGGTGCCCACACTGAGGCAGGTGTTTCTGCTTAGCTTACCAGCTGCTCGAGGACTCACAGTGTGCAGAACCTCCTCAAGGAGCCATATCCATTCTTTGGTTGTATTATTTGTTTTTCAGCTTTCTTGGGCCCTATGTGGTAATTTGGGCCCCATATTAGAATGTCAGATGTACCAGGCTTTTTCTTTTGAGCCACCAACCAGCCAAATCATGACATGAGACTTATTATTAGTTTTGAAAGCTCAGCCTAACTTATGCTCCCTTCTAACTAGCTTTTTTTCTTTACCTTAAATTAACTTGTTTCTCTTCTACGTTTTGCCTTGGGACTTATTATCTTTCATTGGGAAATATTATTTTAAGGTGTGTTACTTTTGTTTATGTTGTGGAACATTTGTTTAATGATGTAAAGATGTGTTGTATTTGTTTATGCTGCATTTGTTTAACTCTGTGAAACTGTAATTCTTTGCCTGTCTAAAACACCTGATGGTCTTATAAAGCGCTGAATGGCTAATAGCAAGGCAGGATCACGAATAGACAGAGCTGGCAGGCAGAGAGTATAAATAAAAGGAGAAATCTTGGAAGAGAGAAGGAGCAAGAGAGAACAAGGAGAGGAGAATATCAGGGCCCAGCCACCCAGGCAGCCATAGAGTTAGAAGGAAAGTAAGATATACAGAAGTAAGAAAAGAAAAAAAGCTCAAGGGCAAAAGGTAGATGGGTTAATTTAAGTTAAGAAAAGCTGGCTAGGAATAAGCCACGCTATGACCAGGTGTTTCAAAGTAAAAATGAGCCTCCCTGTGTGTTTACGTGGAAGCTGGGTGGTGGCCACCCAAAAAAGCAAAAGGAATGAAACATCACACAGCAACTTTTTTTCTGCGTGCCCTACTCTGTGTCTGCTGGCCCAGAGCATGTTCCTCCATTGACCCTCATTCTCTTCTTTCTCATTCTTCGTTGGCCTAGATTCCTCCTCCTAGTGATTCTCTCTGCCTGCCAGTCACACCTATCCTCCTTCTGCCATCCAGCATCTTATTGGGCCAATTAGGTGGCTTAGGCAGGTAAAGTGAAACAGCAACACAGATTTTCATAGTTAAACAAATGCAGCACAAACAAAAATAACACACCTCTACACAGTGAAAGTAATACTCCACAGCACAAACAAATGTAACACATCTCTCCATAGTTAGTATTCTATGCACACCGCTCATCTATAAACCTCGTCTTCTAGATATCAATCCATATGTATATTAAACAGTGTGGAAATAGCAACACTCACAGTTGTATTTTTAGATTTATTTTACTTTTCTGTGATGAGCGCAATGTTCCCCACCACAAAGATGGTGTCTGTGTCTTAATTTCTAGAACATACAAATATCTAATGTTACAACAGTGATAAAAATGAAAGAAAGGCTGTGTGCTAAATTAAGGTTATTAATGAGCTGAATTTAGAAACAGAAAATTGATCCTGGATTCTCTAAGTAATGGCAAAGTTGTCACATGAGTCCTTAAAGGAGGAGAACTGAGCAGATGTAAGGCAACGAGATGCAGCGTTGACTTGAGTTTAACGGGGCTGGGTCTGAAGTTGAAGAGGTTCATGGGCTCAGGGAACATGGGCAGCTCCGGAGCTGGATCTGCCTCAGTCTCCAGTGAGAGAATGGCCCTGGCAAAAGGTTGGTTCGAGCTCTGTGCCATCCATTCTGGACTGGGCTGTTTAGAAGGAGAATACCTTTGTGTTATATTACATTATATTACATCACTAACTTGTTAGTGATGCCGTTACAGCAAGCACAGGAACCCATACACTCTGCTAATGCACAGAAGAAACGACATAGCCATTCATGTATGTGATAAGGCAGGGTAAAATAAACACACACACACACACATACACGCACACACTTATACTGCTAACTTTTAACTTTTTACTTTTCTGTTGATTATGTTTTCTCCTCTCAATCCCACCAGCCTAGGACCAGCTTCAGTATATGACCAGAATGCCCACACAGATATTGTGTAGTGATATTTTAATATTTTAATAAAGCTTGCCTGAAGATCAGAATGCAAAGCTAAGCCACTAGAGGCCAGGAAGTGGTGGCATAGACTTTGAATCCCAGCACTAAGGAGTTAGAGATAGGAGTGATATGGCTGGGCAGAGAGAGGAATATAAAGGGGAAGATACAGGAACACAATGGAGTATGGAATCTGAGAATTCATGGAGACAGGACCTCACCCTTTCAATCTGAGCACTGGCAGAGGTGGGTTACTGCTTTAACCCTTGTATGTGTGATGTGGGATTCCCCTCTGTATGCTGCAAATATGTTTTATTACCATTGGTTAATAAAGAATCTGCTTTGGGCCTATGTCAGGGAAGAATAAAGCCAGGCGGGAAATCTGGACAAAGATGTAGAGAGGAAATAGGCACAGTCAAGGAGATGCCATGTAGCTGCTGAAGGAGACAGACAATAGAGAACCTTACTGGTAAACCATGAGCCGCATGGTGATACATAGGTTAATAGAAATGGGTTAATTCAAGACGTAAGAGTTAGCTAATAAGAAGCCTGAGCTAATAGACCAAGCAGTGTTCTAATTAACATAGTTTCTGTGCTATTTGCGTCCGGGCAACCGGGAAATGAACGAACAGCCTCCACCTACATATCTGTCTCTGGGTTTTTATTACTCATGCTACATCTGGCACCACCGTTCGGGGTATGAATTCATGAAAATGTTATTTGCCTGTGGCTTTGCAGTCACTGGCGTAGGCCAGAGCTCCATGTGGCCAGAGTCACTACCCCACTAGCTAGGTTTTCCTTTCTTCTTTCCTGGAAGGCTCTCTCTGAACCCTCTTCTTGGGCTGCTGCCAAAATAGGTAACTGCCTTGAAATCCAGGCAGGCTTTTACAATTCCACGCAGCAGCAACCAGTCTCATATCACCATTGTCGTTCGCAGACTTGGTGAGACAACTGGGGGTTATAAAGGGAGCAGTTAGTTAAAAGAGAGAGTTTTTCCCACAGTAAAAAATGGGAGACACGATTACAAAGGAGGGATCTGGGTTTCTGTGTGATAATATGATGGGCAGATTGAAGATGGAATGATTAAATGAGAGGATAGCTAATTTAGATGGGGTTTAAGTAACATCAATTGCAGACATTTATCATTTTTGTTTTATCACTAAAAAAGCTGGTTAATATGAGTACTAAGATACAAGTTTTAGAAAAACTTAATAAAACAGATTATAGAGATAGATATTCAAATCCAGACAGAAGAATTTAATGGAGAACCAATTTCAGTACTGTGTTATAAGAATATAGAGGAAGCATCTAAAGTTTTCAAACAACCAGTCTTAACATACCCAGTAACCTTACAGGAATTGTCAAATGATAGAGTCTCTGTAAGAGCTGAATGGACTCCAATGCCAATGTTAGATTTAAGGAGATTCAAGGAAGCAATAGTTGAGGCAAATGTTAAACTCCTGGTCAGTTTGTAACAGAATTACCCCTAAAGACTGAATCAAGTTGGTTAAAGATGTTTAAAAGCCTGGTCCGAAATTACGATGGAGTACCTGGTTCAGAGGAGAAGCTAAGCCTGTTGGACACTGGAGTGAAGCTAGAGGTGTGGAAATCCCCCAAGATCGACTTCTTGGAGAAAGAAAGGCAATCCCTTTATGATGGTCACAGCCTGACTGTAGGCCGTGCAGCAGCTTTTAATGCTTGGGACAGAATTTTGAAGAAGTAGAAAAGAAGATTGACTCATTTACTGCATTTACACAGGGCCAAAAAGCTACCTTCACAAATTTCTTACAAAGATTGACATCAGCAGTAAATAGAATGATAGAAAAGTCAGACCTAGACAAATAATAGTTGAGTCTCTGACCCTTGAAAATGCTAATAATTCTCATTGCAAAAAAATAGTTAGGTCTTTAAGGGCAAGGTCAGCACCTTTGGAGGAATGGATCCAAGATACAATCAATATTGAATCTCATGACCATGATCATACTTGGATAAGAGAGATGATTTCCAGAGGTTTGACGAAAACTCAAAATGTCAAGAGTTTCAATTGTGGCAAACAAGGTCATCTTAAAAGGAATTGCAAACAGAGTGTTCCAAGAAACAATGTTTTTTCTAAGGATAGTCCATTCAGAATGCCCCTCCCTTCTGGATTATGCAGCAGGTGTAGCAAAGGCAGGCATTGGACTAGTGAATGTAGGTCAACAAGTAATATTCAATGTAATCCTTGGTGGTCGGGAAACTCCTGGAGGGGCCTCTCACAGGCCCCTGTACCAAATCTGGTTCAGTTGTTTTCTGCCATCGTACAGGAAACTCCTTCCCAGAGCAATTAAATAACCGAATGCCTATTGTAAGAAACCATCCTGCTCTGGAGAATAGAACAAAATATCAGGAGTAATGATAAAGTGAGTATTTTGGTTAACTTCTACAAGTGAACAAAGACCAAAATTTAAAAATACAAGTAAATGATGTTGTCACTGAAGGTCTGGTAGACATAGTTAACAATAACTTCATCAGAATCTCGGCATCCTAATTAGCCTCTCCAGGATGAAAATGTTCAGTTTCCAGGGATCAGAACATTATCTCATGTAAAGCAGAGCGTGCGGTACGTCGAATGTATAGGGCCAGAGAAATACAGGAATATTTAAAACCATATGTGGCTAGCAAACCAATGAATTTGTGGGGATGTGGTTTGTTCCAGCAATAGAGTATTCAGATTAACATTCCTCCAATATTAGAAATAAACCATAAATCATATGTTTCAGGGGAAAATATTACAAGATATTATAAAGAACAGTCACTGACCATTCAGGTTGTACAAGAACAGGGCACAACAGCTGTTTGTATTCCAAATGCACCAACAGCCCTACCTGTAAAATGATTGCTAGACAAACTTGTATGGGTTGTGCAATGGCCTTTTTTTATTGTTTTTATTGAGCTATACATTTTTTCCCGCTCCCTTACTTTTCTCCTCTCTCCCATTCTACCCTCTCCCATGACCCCCACATCCCCAATTTACTCAGGAGTCTTTTACTATGCAGATCCATGTATGCCTCTCTCTCCTCTTTATTGTCTAGTTTCTCTGGGGTTGTGACTCGTAAGCCGGTTTTTCTTTGTTTTATGTCTAAAAGCCAATTAAGAGTGAATACATATTATATTTGTCTTTCTGGGTCTGGGTTATTTCACTTAATATGATTTTTTGCTAGATCCATTCACTTGACTGCAAATTTCAAGATTCCATTTTTTTTTACGACTATGTAGTACTCCATTGTGTAATGTACCACACTTTCTTTATCCATTTTTTTGGTCAAGGGGCATCTAGGTTGTTTCCAGGTTCTTGATATGACAAATAGTTGAGTCCATGTCCTTGTGGTATGAGTGAGTATCTTTTGAGTATATACTCAGCAGCGGTATTGCTGGGTCTTGAGGTAGATTGTTTTCTAATATTCTGAGAAATAGTTCCTTGTACTGTATGGGAAACACCAATAACTGGAGCTACTATAGTGACATTTCAATTGTATTTTAATAAATAAAGCCTGCCTAAAGATCTGAGAGTAAAACAGTTCCATTGGTCAGCCTTACAGACCAGGCTATGGTAACACACACCTTTAATCCTAGTAGCCACACTAGTTTCCATAAAAATCAGGTGGTGCATGCCTTTAATCTCAGTGGTGCACACCTTTAATCCCAGCCCTAGGGAGGAATATAAGACAGGGGGAGACAGCTCTCAGACAATCTCATTCTGAGATTCCAGAAGGCAGGATCACCATTTCATGTCAGGGTCCGGTGCCAGCCTAGACTCTAAATTATTCTTCAGACCAGAGAGAAGGCGTGGGATTAAAGACACAACTCACATGGCTTTTTTGGGAAGGAGATTCTCAGTGATCCCTCATGAAATCCTGAGTTCACATCCTGAAAATTCCTTGTCTTTATTCTCCAAACACCTTTTATACCAAAATGTAAACTGATGGGGAAATTCATTAACATTCTGTTTCCTAGGTAACCAGGTGAATGTCTCTGGTCACATCCACACCTTTGACCATACCTTTCTATGCCCATTTTGTCATTTCTCCCTATCTTCCTGCTCTGTATGCCAGCTCTGTCACGTAGACCTGAGTTAGCATTCTCCAAATTACAAAGAAGGGACAGAACAACATTAGCATATCCTGACCCTTTGTTAGGGAGGTGACAGGTGCTAACTATGGCCTAGGATTCCGGTCGCCATACCATGTAGAAATACGGGTCTATAATTTCAGACTGAGGTCGAAGTAAGAACCAGTTGCTGGCTGATTTGTTTTTCAGATCTTCAGGATGAACCCCAATTTCAATTGAGTTTTTATTTATCGTGCTTCATCCTACATTCTATACTGATGCAAATAATTTAGGAAAGGCAGGTTACAAATCAGAAAGTTTAAGTAAAGTGGACCAAAATCCTTATGATTCTGTCCAAAAGTCAGAATTATATGCTATTCTCAAGGTACTAAGGAATTTTAAAGAACCTCTCAACATATTACTGATTCACATTATACAGAAAGAATTGTTTTGTTTAAAAAAAAAAAAGGATGCCACATAATTTCACCACTATCTTGATTAAAGGTGACTACATGGAGTGAGCCTAACAAATCTCCAAGATAGTTTGGATTGGATACATTTATGCATGATGCCTCATGTCCCGTTCTAGAAACAAGGTATATATATTAAAGTACTAAAGCTCTGCCAACTAGACTTTGTTACTGTATGGCAGGACTAGCGTCCCAAAGAATGTGCAGTTGCAACAATGCACCTTAACAGTTTTAGAAATGCCAGTGCCAGGTGCTAGTCACCAGAAGTACCAGCTACAGTGAAATGGGGCAGGCTATGTATATGCTGTCGAGGGTGGGACCAAAGAAGTACTTTAATTTTGATATTGCAGAAAGACATTTAAGGGATTTTAATTTTTTAGAAAAAAAGCTTTTAAATAAATTTATAAGGCTGTGGGACATCTGTGCTTATAAAGTGTTTTATATTGTTAATATTTGAACTTAAAGTAAAAGGCTAAAATTTAGGGTCAGAGCCCTAAGCACCAAAAGCTAACCAGAAACGGAAACATTCATTTCTTATGATGCAGAAGACAATGACCTAAGCAGTTTGAGGAGGGCTTGGAACAGTGTCCAAGCCTATGAGTCTCAGTCTTTTGGAGGTTGTACGGGGCAGTCTGGGTCCACCTGCATGTCAGATGTTTGGATTGAGATTCACAACATAGGCAAACTGCAATTAAAATAACAATGGGAAAAATTCCGTGATGGGGGATCACTGTAACATGAGAAACTATATTAAAAGGTCAACGCATTAAAATATTAACTAATGGTTTAACAATGTATTTTCTTGTTCAAGACCTTTAAATGTATGTTTAGCTACTTATCTTTGCTAACTTGGGTTTAAGCTATTTGGATAAACTGAGTCATAAATTTTTGTATTGATACTAAGAGGTTTGGACCTCCTCTTCTGGGGAAAGAATGTTGTTTCTATGTCAATCATTCCTGGGTAATTAGAGATTCAATGGCCTTGTTAATGATAGAGAACAGAATGCTCAGGAATGCTGGATAAAACTTGCTCAGCTGGTCTCCCTGGTTAACAACCTTGCTTCCAGCTCGAACAGGCCCCTGATGATCTTGCTTCTTATCAACAGATGTCTTTTGTTCAGAATGGGTCAACACTGTTTGACTGGTGGTACTAAGGTCCCAGTATCACCCCCTTGGGCCCCTGGACAGACAGAACCCATGATTGAGTCCTGTCATTGGTACTTGTGAAGGGGAAAAAATGTAGTAGGACCCAGGACAGCTTTCCCAGGACAACTTGGTAGACACCTGCCAATATGGGTTCTATGAATCAGCAGGAAGGTAGACCCAAGTCTTCTCTGCCTTAGGGCAATGCTAACTCTTACGCCCATATTCCCAAATATTGTCTATAAATGTTTGTTGACATTTAAAGGGAGATGTGCTATAGAGATTTGCATTGGTATTGATCTTGATTTATTGATACAAATTTGAGGTCAATATTGTTATATGTATATATATATTTCTGATCTTGATTTAGGCATTGTGATTGTGTAGATTATTTAAAAATGTAATGTATAATTAAAATATAGGTTAATAGATAATCAACTATAATCGTCAAGCTTGTAGTCATGTTAGTTAGATTTTCTAGATATA
>JAQHUG010000110.1:4133073-4154933 GCA_028555095.1 Dicrostonyx torquatus
AGGTCTTTAAAAAAAGAAATTGAAGAATATTTCAGAGATGGAACAAATATAGGAGAAACTACTGGATTGCGGGGTGGGGGGCTTTGGAGGATTTTGTGGAAACCTTGTGCAGTGGAAACTTCCTGGAATCTTTGAGGTGATCCTAATGAAGACTCCTAGTAATGGGGGATATGGAGTTTAAACTGGCCATCTCTTGTAACAGGCGAGATTTCCGGTAGCAGGGCTAGGTTACATTAAATTGAGTTGTTGACCAAAGGGAATCCCCAAACAATCCAAGCTGCATGCTAAAACAAAAGGATGCTCTCTGCTACATGATGGGCTACATTGCAGAGGACAACAGCCACACGACTCACTGAGTGTGGAGAAGCTGCGCTGGTGCCGACATGGAGCCTTCATCTCATGTTCTAGTCTCCTTGGTGCAGGAAGGTACTTCACAGGCTACCTAAAGAGAAACATGGATACCAACCCTGTCACAAAACCTTTGACCTACAATCTGTCCTTCCTACAAAGTATGCTAGGGCAGTGGTGGCACAGAACATGTCTAATTTGACCTAGAGCCCACTCCACGAGAATTAGCTCAATCCCAACACTGCTTGGCTAACCAAAAACCAGAGACTAGATAGCCCGGAGACCTAGGGCAAAACCAAACACAACTGTTCTTTAAAAAAAAAAATCAGTAAAATGATTCCTAAGAATATTCTGCTACACTCATAGATCAGTACCTTATCCAGTCATCATCAGAGAAGCTTCCTCGGGTAGCAAATGGGACAGATGCAGAGACCCACTGTCAGATATTAAGGGGAATCTAAATTGGAGGTTTCCATCAAATCCCTCCTCTCTGAGCTCTGCGTAGGCAGAAAGATTGTAAGAGCCAGAGAGATTAGAGGACACCGGGAGAACAAGGCCCTCTGAGTCAACTAAGTAAGGAGCATATGAGCTCACAGCGGCTTATGAAGAAAGCACAGGTCCTACATGAGTCTGCACTGTAAATATTATAGCTGTTAGCTTACCATTGTTATAGGACTCCTCACTGTGAGAATGAGTGAGTCACTCACTCTTGGGCCTGCTCTTTCCTCCTGTTGGGTTGTTGTGCCCAACAGCAAAATGATAGTTTTGCTTCCACTTATTGTATTAAATTTTGTCATGTTTGGTTGTTGTCTTTGGGAAGCTTGTTCTTTTCTAATGAGAGACAGAAAGCGAGTGAATTTGGAGGGTCGAAGGAGTGATGAGGAACTGGGAGGCGTAGAGTGAGGGAAAACAATAATAAATGTATTGTATGAAAAAGAATCTATTTTCAATAAAAGAAAAAATCAAAAATTATCCAGAACTTAAAAATGGAACAAAAATAACTATCTGATCTTTTGTTGTCAGAGTAGGCCATTTTCTAGAATGCATATCAGAGAGTCATAGATCCCTCTGGAAATACAATTTTGACAAACAACTGGAAACCTTCCAGATATTTGCATGAAGCTTGGTAACCTTATCCAGCACTCTTATTGTCACAATGGAAATCCTATTTCTCAAATCCTCCTTGAACTAGCTATATTGTTCCAGACAGGCCTTAATAACGTAAATGAAATGTCAGCACAGATTTCTTTTATTAAAATTGTAATAACACTTCCTAATGAGCTTGGTCTGCTCAGCAGTCTGCACACATCCAGCGAGCAGCCTTGCTAACGGTAGGCACAGTGTTGATCTACATCTAGGATGCAATGGTGTTGTGTAACCATGGGGATCACTTTAACTCTGTGCTTCTGTGACTGCTGACTTGAGCTACTGCAGCCTGGTCCATTGTGCAGCCTCTCCTGCTCAGGGGCTGTGTCTTCACCCAGCCAACATCCTCAAATATGAGGTCCCTCCTGCTCAGGGGGGCTGTGTCTTCACCCAGCTAACGTCCTCAAATATGAGGTCCCTCCTGCTCAGGGGCTGTGTCTTCACCCAGCTAACGTCCTCAAATATGAGGTCCCTCCTGCTCAGGGGCTGTGTCTTCACCCAGCCAACATCCTCAAATATGAGGTTTCCTTCTCTTCAAGGTCTTTAAACATTCCATTATGTGATCCCTACGTTAAGTACACCTGCTGAGCTGTAGGAGGGCATCTGGAATGGTTTCTACATCTAGGCTACTGCCGGGAACATGGGAGAGCACATCCACTCCTTAAGATCTGGATTCTGTTCCTTGGATGAATCCCCACAAGTAGAACTGCTGGATTGTGTGGCTCCCATTTGTATTTTTCCCCAGTCATCTCTGCATTATTTGCCTTAATAATATTACAAATTCCATCCTCACCACAGAGTACAGGGCTCCGGGTTCTCCACATCTCAGGAAACCTTCCTTCTCCTCTGTCCTCCCTACGTTCTTCCTCTCTCCATCCCTCCCCGCCTTCCTCCCTCCTTCCTTCCTTCTTCCCTCCTTCTTCTCCTCTTTTCATTCTTCCAACCTCTCATTCTTCCTTCCCTTTCTCCTTCCCTTCTCATTCCTCCCTCTCTCTGTCCATCACTTCTTCCCTCTCTTCCTTCCTCCATGGTTTTTCTTTTCATGCCTGTTTGGTGTGGTTTAAGCCTGAAATGTCTCCCAGAGAAGATGTTGTTTAATTAATTACTTTTTGAAACAAAGTCCTATGTATCTCAGACTGGCCTCAATCCACCTGTTGAGTTCAGAGACTACAGGTATGGCCCACCATGTCCAGGTAACAGGGTACTGAGAATGCAAACCCAGGTTTGCTGTAAGCACTTCTCCAGCTGACATGCATTCCCACCCCAGACTGATGGTTTGAACTCTCGGTCCCCAGCTTTGTGATGCTATTTTAAAGGTTGATGGGCCTTTTCAGGAGGCTTCTGGCTGGCAGTAATCATTAGGTTTGGGCCTTTGGAGAGGAGAGCTGTTCCTGGTTCTGGCCTATCCATTCTATTTTTATTTTTTCTGTCTTGGTGGAAACAAGTTGCCACTCCATGCTCTTGCCACTGTGAACACTGCTATGCCACACCCAGCACGATAGGATGAAGTGTCTCGGAAAAGTGAGCCAAAATTCACTTTTCCTTCCATAAGTTGTCTCTTCATGGTGATCTGGAATCAATTAATCCCCACCCAGCAAAGGACGACTTCTCCTGTGGTCCTGATTCCCACTTCCCTGGTGACGAGCAAGGCTGGACTAAAAAGAGTCTCATAAGAGTGATGGATCTGAAAACTATAGACACTGAGCTGCAAAATGCATGATAAGTGTTTGATGGCAGATCAGAACAGAAGAATCAATGAACTCAAATGTTTGATGGCGGATCAGAACAGAAGAATCAATGAACTCAAATGTTTGATGGCGGATCAGAACAGAAGAATCAACGAACTCAAAGATCAGTCATTTGAAATGTCTTGGTCAGAGAAACAAAAAAGAGTGAAAAATTCAAGAAAGTGTAGATAGAGACTTATGAGACATCATTAATAGTCACAGTGTTTCACAGTTCCTGGAACGAGGCCAGCTAGACAGAGGCAGGAAGTTTAAAAAGACAGCAGCTTCAAGTAACGAGGCCATCACCCTCCCATTCCAGATGCACGAACCCCGAAAGTTCACACTGAAATACATTATAATCCAACCGTCAAAAGTCAAAACTAAAGAAGTGGTTTGGAAGAACGGGGAGGAAAGCAGCTTTCCCCATCCAGGCAGACGTCCATGACCTCCAACAAGATTTCTCAGAAAAAGCTCTGCAGGTCAGCGGGACGACGTCCATACGTCCACACTGCTTCCAAGCAGCGAAGCTGACTGAATAAAGCTGCCCTTTGGGAATAAGTGAGAAACAGGCTTCACCAGGCAAATAAAACCAACTAGACTGGCCTTGGAGAAAGCACCAAAGTCGTGTCTTCAGGCTGAAATAATGGCCTTCCAAAGAACAACATTCAATCATATGGAAGTCTAAATATACAGGTAACTACAGGATAGGTTGATTATATGGAGTGTAAACCACTTTTAATTCTATCATCAAGGTTAAAGTTCAAAACAATCACAATTACAGAGATAGCTCCACGGATGCACAATCTAAAATACAAAAACTTTGACACAGTATAGAAAGGGTAAAGAGGAAAAACTTCAAGTGCATAGCAATTATTGAAGTTACCATCAACAGAAAATAAAATACTAAAATTAATCCACAGTCTATAAGTTCTACAGTACCCACAAAAAATTCTATTGCAAAGAAATTGGTATTTACTAATTTGAAAATTGTGATTTGCCATCTTGGAATTCAGCTTCCATTTGTCACCTGTGCTTATATTTCAGCCCTGGAATCACACATGCCTCCTTACTTATTTCCTGTCAATCATCTCTGGCCGTCTGCACACCAAGATGCCTGAGGATGATGACTCATACGCCCCTTTAAAGCTAAGGTTCATACAATCTATCTTAAATCTTGCAGGCATTTGCTTTGGTTAGACCCTGTGGGTCAGAGGGAACAAAGATTTGCCCAGAGTATCTGCAGCTGGGGTTCACTGGACAATCCTTGGGGGCTCGCCAGCAGCCTTGATCCACTCTGTCTGGTCTTTTCCTGTTCGCTTTGCATGGCTTGGGCCCACTTAGCAGAATCGCTTCAGCTTGCCCATGAGGCTTGAGTCTAAGATGTCAGCTTCACTGGGCAATTCACACAGCTCCCACTGACGCAGCTGGGCCTTCTGTGCCCGTGTGTTCAGTGTCCACACTGTATGAGCCGTGCATCACACAATCTCCTTAAATGTAAGAATCTATGTTCTTGGTGCTGCGATGCAGGGAGCGTCCGTCTTGCTTCTGGAGTCACAGTGGTGAGGGTTATGTGCAAGGCAATCCACCACTGTTTGCTGGACAGAGTCCAGATAAAGATGTATTCTTCTGTTCTCTGAGCAGCAGAGCCTGTGGGTGAATGTTTCAGGCATCCATCTCCAGCTGATTGCTCTGATGGGATCGGTGAGGGAAGGCAGGATTAAAAATGCATCTTTATATCTCTTCTTTGTCAGAAGAACCTTTTCTTGAAGAAGTTTATGGTATAGTAACCACCAAAATTAAAATACAGTGTGCAGATGTGCATGAAAGGCAAGTGTTATAGAGTTTCTCCTTGTTGGCAAAATAATTTTTAAAAATTGGGAAATTAAAACTATCCAGGTCTTGTCTAATCACAACCTACCCTTTATGGGCGACAGAATGAGGACTCACTTCCTTCCATTCCTGAGCAAAGGAGTACAGAGAACCTGAATGGCCGAGTTTCCGGTCTTTATCGGATGGGAGCCATCGCAGATGCTTGGTGGTGTTCCTTTCACTTTTCAATACAAAGAATACTTACTTAGTAGGCTTGGTGTAGTTCAGACGTAAAGGGAATGAGAAACTGAAAGGCTGGAGATGACAGGGAGAAGCCCCTAACAATATGGCTGCAAGCTTCTGTGATTATCCCCAGCATAGTCCAGTACTCACACCCGCTCCCTCTCAACAAGAGAATCAGAGCAATGAAGAACAACAGCAATCCCTTTGCATTTGGTTTTCCTCCCACCATGAGAAGCCTTGCTGGGGAGTTGCCATGGAGACCATGGTGCCATGAGCAACAGGGTGCAGTGCACTAAAGCCCCAGAGAATCAGTGCTGGCCTTGCTGGAAGTGTTTCCTAGGCAGGTTTATTGTACTTAAGCGGGAAATGGGAATCTGACCTGAGTGAGGAAAACATTTCAAAACATTGTGTCTGCAGAGGGTCACTGAGAGCTTTGGAGAGGAAAATACCCATAGTGCTCGGACACACAAGAGACTCGAGGAGAGAATGAGGACGGTGACTCTGACCGATCTTCTGAGATGGAAACACTTCTGGTGGGAGCAGAGCATCTTCTTCACTGGCTTTCCCAGCCAGGTTGAAAAATGATATTAGGATACTGAATAGAAATCAGTATGATATTAAATAGAAATAGAACCTCCTATACTAAATAAACCGGAATGAACGGGGCTTAGTGGAGAATTTAAAGCAGTTGGGACACATGTGCTATGGTGGTCATTGTGGTCATCATTGCTGGACGCTGGCTTTCTAAACCCAAGGCTTCCTCGCCGAAGTTATCCTGATGGCCTATCTTGTGCTCATCTTCCTCTCCTCATTCTAGGGGTCATACAGACCACAGCTCTCCTCAGAATGGAAGCATATTCTCTCTCTCTCTCTCTCTCTCTCTCTCTCTCTCTCTCTCTCTCTCTCTCTCTCCTTCACTATATATGATTATGGTGCATTTAATACAAACAAAGGAGACCTGCAGTCAGACACGTGGGTGTAGCAGAACTGAGACACTGAGGTTTGCACTATGGAAACAGGAATAGACAGTGCAAGTTCACCAAGAGCCAATACACTGCAGGGACTTGTGCTCCTAGCTATATGGAGGATCTCTCTTTCTTTCCCCGCTTCTCTCTTTTGAGAGAGGGTTTCTCTGTGTATACCTGACTATCCTGGAACTAGCTCTTGTAGACCAGGCTGGCCTCGAACTCACAGAGATCCGCTGCCTCTGCCTCCCAAGTGCTGGGATTAAAACCGTGCGCCACCACCACCCAGCTGAGGTTCTCTAAGAATTACCAGGGAATGTGATAATGCAGTGTTTAAGACTTTCAACCACAAATTGGTGGGGGACAATTCTGTATTCTGTCAATCATGTTTTAAATAAATGCTGATTGGCCAGGCAGGAAGTATAGGCAGGAAAACCAGACAGGAAGTAGAGGTGGCACAAGGAGAACAGGAGAATTCTGGGAAGAAGGAAGCCCATTCCCCCACTTCTGCCCAGTCCACCAAAGAAGCAGAGTGTAAGCTGCCCCACTGAGAAAGGTACCAAGCCATGTGGCTAACATAGATAAGAACAATGGGTTAATATAAGTTACAAGAGCTAATAAGAAGCCTGAGCTAATGGGCTAATCAGTTTATAATCTTATGGAGACCTCTGTGTGGTTTTCTTTGGGGCTTGCCGGCTGTGGGGTACCAGGCGAGACAGAAACCCTAACAAGCAGGCCCTCATATTACAGAATGGCACCCACATGGATAACTGCATCCACAGAAAGCCTGAGAAAGTTTGGGAAGAATAAAGCATGTTTTCTTGGTAGCAACAATTTCTCAGGTTTCCTCTGCTTGCTAGAGGTAAGCAAGCGCTCTCATCTAAGAGAGGCTTCCTGACTCAGCTTTAGCTGCAAAACCCTGCAGCTCTTTAAGACGTCCTGCCACAAAACACTTAAATAGTGTTGATAAAAAGCTGACCACATGCTTTTTCGTTTTCAGCTGTAGCAAGAAAAAAAGCTGCACTGTTTTAAAATGCCAGCTTTCTGGGCCGTCCTGCCAGGGCAAACTCTCAACTCTTTCAGGCAGGTGGTCCAACCAGGGAACATTTGAATGTGGTCTGTGAGCAGAATGCTGCAGCTTGCTTGCTTGCAGGGACCTTGAGACACCATAGAGTTGTGGTGATAAACATTACTACAGCCAGTACCTCTGCCATGAGGCTGGAATCGCAGAAAGCTAAGGAATGGGCTGGATCTAGCCGTCAAAGCCATGGCTTTAATCTTTTCCATATTCCTTAGCAAATTAAAAACCCATGTGGTCAGAAAAAGAGAGATATACAGTAAAGAAAGACTCAAAGACGAAAAAAACCTCTAAGTGGTTTACTATGTGTTAAAAATGTATACAGACTAAAGGTTAAACTTCTTAAAGTAAAAAAGAAAAAAAGAGAGTTGTTGGGTGTGGTGGTACACACCTTTAATTTCAACACTTGGGAGCCAGAGGTAGACTGACCTCTGTGACTTCAAGGTGTTGTAGCACACACCTTTAATCTCAGCTCTGGGGAGGCAGAGGCAAGTGGATCTCTGTGAGTTCAAGGACAGCCTGGTCTACAGAGTGAGTTCCAGGACAAAGATACACAGAGAACCTGTCTCAAAAAGTCAAAAGTTAAAAGTAAAAGTAAAAGAAATAGAGGTGAAAATAAAGCCACATAAAGATGGAAAATACACAGAGAATCTTGATACTGTATGCTATTATGCTCTCTTTGAATTGTTTGAATGCTGAAGAAGGAACAACAGGTGCTAAAAGACTTTTGTTTGTAAATGCTGCTGAATTAACCCAAGGAAGGTATTTTGAAAATACCCTGACTTCAAAATTGAAGACAAAAGATATGTTACTTTGGAGAAGAGATTTTGCTTTTGTTTCCACAGGAAATCAGAGGTTGTAGATTCATTCTGAGTTAAGAAAACTCAGGTTTCATCAAGGGAAACCACCTGAGAAATCTCCGGTAGGAACAGATGGCCCAGATGCCTGAGTTCTACATCCAGAACAGATTCAAGTTGCTGCCTGAGATGATCAAGCCTCACAGGATACTCCAGTCAGGACTTGATCCTAACTCTAAATTTTCTTTAGGTCCCCATAAGATTATCAGTGCCTCCAACCAGCCGGAAGTAGCCTGAAATGCTACGCCCACATTCCCAACAAATGGATATTTTCCTTTGTTAAAAAAAAGAAAAGAAAAGAAAAAGAGGGGGAAATACAGAATTCTGTATTCTGTCAATCATGTTTTAAATAAATGTTGATTGGCCAGGCAGGAAGTATAGGCGGGAAAACCAGACAGGAAGTAGAGGTGACTAAAGGAGAGCAGGAGAATTCTGGGAAGAAGGAAGCTCTTCCCCCACTCCTGCCCAGTCCACGGAAGAAGCAGGATGTGAGCTGCCCCACTGAGAAAGGTACTGAGCCATGTGGCTAACATAGATAAGAACAATGGATTACAAGAGCTAATAAGAAGCCTGAGCTAATGGGCCAATCAGCTTATAATCTTATGGAGACCTCTGTGTGATTTTCTTTGGGGCTTGCCAGCTGTGGGGTACTGGGCAGGACAGAAACCCTAACAAGCAGGCCCTCATGTTACAAGTTCACGTGGTAAGCATTTTCAAACAGGTAGCATTTTACCAAAACAGCCACACTGAAACCGAGAAGTGTCTTAGTGAATTAACACCAATTTACCCTTCTTTGTAAAATTTCTATAATATAAACTTTGTCTCATTAAAAGAAGACTTAATGACATTTAATATATCTGCAATGCTGTGTGAACAGCACCCCTATCTGGCTGTAAATCGTCCTTATTATATTAAAGCTAAAGTCTGATGCCAAGCATAATAGAGCATACGCTAATCTAGGTACTTGGGAGACAGAAGCAGGTAGACCTACGCAATGTCCATGGTCTGACTACAACATACCAAGGGTATGCTAGCTTGCATGCCCTATGGGAGTTAAATGATGCTTTGTGATGATGATTGTGATGCCTGTGGAGATTGTTCTTTGTTGATGGTAACCTGTAGCTAAAAAATGTGGGCCAGGCCATAGCAATATAATGTGTTGCTGCAAGAGAGACTCTTGTCCTTGTCCACTCAGCCTGCTTTCTGCCTGCCTGGCTGCCAGGCTCTTATATCATCAAGACTAGCCTCAAACTCACTTTGTAACTGTGTATGATCTTGAATTTACGATCTTCCTGCTTCTACCTCCCAAGTGTTGGAGTTACAGGTGTGAACCACCAAGCTGGTTCAGAGACCAAACTCAGGAGTCAGAGATAGAAATGCTGACGATGTATTTGAACTGGGACAAATCCGTCAAACCCTACGAGCTTCATTGTCTTCCCCTGTCAATGGAGAGTGATGGCAGGCACCATATAAACCTTTTGTGAAAGTGTGATAGTGCCCTGCAGGGGAAACCTACAGCACCCTAGGCGCTGGGGCTCAATACGAGGTAACTCCACGTTCAGTTCCTTTAGTGTCAACCTAGGCAGAGAAGACGCCTGAGCTCTCACAAAGGAAGTGGACTCACAGGAAGGGACTGCCAAGGCCACTCCCCCTCAGAAGAGAAGCAGGATAACCACTTCTCACCCTTCAGATGCTGAAGCTCATCCCAGAAGTCCTTTCTGAACCAGACCCACCCTTCCATGGCCAGGCTGGGTTTTTTACAGAGTCCCCTTGGACTTCTAAACTGCCCTACTTCATTAGAGTAAAAAACATTGACTTCTTGCCAACCTCTTGAAAGCTTTCAGTAACAAGGTTGGCTAATTTCTCCTAGCAGCTTTGTGCATTTAGTGTTTGACTCTAGGCTTTCAACTATTAGGTGTCTGTAGGATTCTTAGCTCTCCTTAATCACACTGCACGCTTCTCAGAAGGAAAAGAAAAGGCATGTTTAAGAAATAGTTGTTAAAATTTCACTGTGAGACAGTTTGGAAGGAGGTAAGTTAATACAAACTAACAGAATTTATCAACAGCAGCAAATGCCAGCAATGGTGCTGGAAAGTAAGTTTGGCCCAAACAGGTGGGAGCAGAATGACTTTCAATTTACAGATCATGGAGACAGCGTTAACAAGTTAAATGACAACAACCTCTGTCAACATCCTGACAGCTGCAGGAGTCTCCTCAACAGAACACTGTTACCCTGTGTGAGCCGAGAAGCACTCCAGAGTCTGAGCTGGATGCTCAGTGGACAGCAACGCTGCCAGAACAGGCTGTGGTGGCCACACTCATCTCCTCCACTCTGCACAAAGGGACAGCACTGATGGTATACCTGTCCCTCCTCTCCTTTCTTTACACATTGAATAAAAACGGTACCCATAGGCTCATGTGTTTGAATGCTTTGGTCATCAGGGAGTGGGATTAGGCAGTATACCTTACTGGAGGATGTGTGTCTCTAGGGATGGACTTTGGGGTTTCAAAAGTCCAAGTCAGTCACAGCATCTCTCTTCCTGCAGCCTTTGGATCCAGATGTGGAACTCTCAGCTCCTTCTCCAGCACTTCTGCCAGCATGCGGCCATGCTTCCTGTCATGCTGATAAATCTGTAAGCCAGCCCCAATTAAATGCTCTCCTTTATAAGAGTTTCCATGGTCACAGTGTCTCTTCACAGCAGTAGAACACTCACTAAGACAGTTATCTTGATAATTTCATACATGTGTGCAAAAGAAAGTGATATTTTATTTGTGTTTTAATAAGTAAAGCTTGCCTAAAGCTCAGAAGAGCAAAGCTAAGGCACTAGAGGTCAGGCAGTGGTGGCACACACACACACACACACACACACACCTTTAACCCCAGGATTTGGGAGACAGAGGCAGATGGATCTCTGTGAGTTCAAGGCCACCCTGGGCTACACGAGATCAATGCAGAAGCAAACCCAGGTGGTGGTGCCCACACCTTTAATTCCAGTTCTAGGAAGTCATAAACCTTTAATCCCAGCACTAAGGGAATATAAAATGGGAGGAGACACTTAGTCTGCTTAGTCTCTGATTGCACAGCCTTCGTAGAGGTAAAACTTCTCTAGTGGCTTGGCTATTTTGCTTTTCTGGTTTTGGGGTTATGTTTATGGATTTTTATTATTCAAGCTACATGTACAATGCATTGTGATATTTTCCCCATTATCCTTTCTTATCCTCCCCCACTCCTGCTTCTGAACAGCTCTGCTTTCATATATGTGAGTGTGTGAGTGTGTGTGTGTGTGTGTGAGTCTGTGTGTGTGTGATAGCCCCACTTTTGTGTGTCTGTGGTTCAGTGACCATGTCATATTGGAGACAGCGCTTCACGATATTCTTCCCCATCCACTGGCTCATACAATCTTCCTGCACCCTCTAAAGTAATCTCCTCTAGGCCTTGTAGGTGATGATGTGAGTGACCCTGTTACTAGTTACTCATTCTCCGCACTTTCTCCAATTCAGGGTCTCTGTGTTAATTCTTTCCCACTCCAAGAGAAGCTTCTCTTCCACGGACAGCAGGACTAGTCTAGAGATAGAAACAGAAACATGTAGAAAGCAATTTGATCATTCATCTGTAACACCAGCAGTAAGCTCCATGCCCTTAGGATTTGTAACCTTCCTGTCACAGGCGTTGACCAGTTTATAGCCCAGGTATGTATGGCTTCTCATGGAACAGTCCTCAAACCCAATCAGAACTAATTGGTTACCCTAAAACAACCCTGCTGCTGCTGCATGATCATACCCAGCAGGTCGGTCCATAGGAGACACAGCTGGGTAAGACTGTTAATGCTTTCTTCCCCCAGCAGCCTGGTAGCACTTTCCGGCACTATGGTGGCCGCCCAGCAGGGAGGAAGCTTTTGGCTCAGTTCCAGCTTGATTTGTCTCTGTGGTGTCTTCAACAATGAAGTCTTGCCATCAGTTTCTGGTGGGCTTTCTGTATCTAGCGCCAGTGTGGTAGAGGCTGTCTCCTTGTATGCTTTTCATATGTGTCTCTCTGTGGTGTCTTCAACAATGAAGTCTTCCCATCAGTTTCTGGTGGGCTTTCTGTATCTAGCGCCAGTGTGGTAGAGGCTGTCTCCTTGTATGCTTTTCATATGTGTCTCTGTGCCTTTACCTTCAGCTATTTGAGATCAAGAGCCATGTTTTTCAGATCTCTTTATTGAGCATGTCTTCATGGTGGGACCACATTTTAAATCCTCAGCACACACCCTAGTTAAGGCTGTTGTTAAAACTGGGATAACTAGAGATGCCCACCAGAGCACAGAAGGGAGGCTTCCCTCTGAAGATTTGAACTAATGCACCAGTTATAATTAGATACAATTTGTTAGTTTCAGAACATCTACCACATGATATTACGCTCTGAAAGAAAGAGATTAGGGTCATGAAACAAATGACTACATCCTGACAAGGAGAAAAGGTGTTAGTGCCCAGTCAGGGGTGCTGATTTAACATCTTGAAGTATCGTATGGACACAAGAATGACAGTGCCTATGGATCTAGGAATAATATATATAATTTATAAAAAAATAATAAAATATAAATAATAAAAAAATTAAATTAGAGGAAAGTAGGGAGTGAGAGCTGTCAGTGTTATTCCATTTTCCTGAGAAGAGGATCCAAGCTCGGTCACTAGAATATTCTCTGATACTGCCGAGTTAGCACATCTGTGAATGCCAGCCCCAAGTAGGAAGAGACTGCCAAGCTCACCACAGTGTGCCCAGCACTCACCATGCAACAAGTCCTCAAATAAATATTAATTGGATTAGTGATGAGTTCCTGTTTTTAAAATGGCATTCTGGGTTCATTTGAAATGATAGCTAAACTGTATATACTAATAAGTGGAATACTACAAGCTCTAAATTGAACGTAATTTCTCCACATAACTCAAGCCCCCTTCCTAGACCCGGGACAGATCTCCACAATCCTTTCTCATGGAACAAGTCATGCTTTCTCTGTCCCTCTGCTCAGGCCATTCTGTCATTTCTTTATTGTTTTTTGAGAGAGGACCCCACATAGCCCAGGCTATCCTTGAGCTAACCACATAGCTGAGAATGACTTTGAACTTCTGACCACCCTACCTCTCCCTCCTGAGTGCTAGGAGCATGGATGTGCACCACCACACCCCATTTGTGCAGTGTTGATTGAACCCAGAGTTTTGTGCATGCCAGGCTGGCACCCTGCTAACTCAGCCCTCTTTTGTAATTTCTAGGAAACACCCCACAGTCTTAAATCCCTAACACCACCCAGCATCTTCCACCCGTGCTGCCTGTGGTATTGGCTTTTGTTTTCCAAATGGTGGCCATAAATCCACAGTGTGGCCCATCATGAGTTTCATCTTGAAGTCCAGAAACACAGTCACCCGGCCTCTGCAGCAGCACAAACTATGCTGATAGGAGTAAAATTCAGGTATGCGTAAGAGAAAGCTCTTTGGCCGATGAATAATTCAAATTATAATTTACATACGTATCTCTGTGGGCTCTGGGAGCCGAGAGCCTAGCAGGAGTGGGGTAAGGAGAGCACAGCCCTGCAGGGATGCACTGCAGCCTAGGCCGGCCTGGACCGGGCTTCTCCCTCGCCTTTACAGCGGAGCACAGCTGAGGATTCTGACTCTGGACTAAACCCTGGCTATTTTAAGTATGCAAATAAGAGCTAGTTCCCAGTACAACTGCATCACAGAATTGGTAGATACAATACAGCTTCGACTCAGGGTCTGCTCTATGGATATTCAAAACACACCCTCCTATTCAGAATAATCTAGGCAACTTCTGCCCCCATCGCCCCCATTCCCACCTGGCTCCCGAGGTCAGGCCACCACTGCCAAGCCTGCTCCTGTAAGGCGGGCATACAATACTCTATCTTCACACTAAAGCTCCCAGTTGCATCGCTTCCTCCACTCATTCGGGTTTGAGTCCATCTTCTAAGACTGCAGTACTTACCTGAGGGGATAGTGCACGGGACCCCTCCCTGAGTGCCAGGATGTCGCTGGCTGTTCCAGTTAGGATTCGGGCTGTGCTGCAGTCATCAGGAGACAGAATGAGGACACAGATAAGGCTGTCCGTTTCTGACAGGGACAGTCCAGAGGCAGGCTGTTCTACTATTGAACACATAGTGGCTGCAAGGGGTTACAGCATCCTCTTATCACCAGGGTGGAGGAAGAGAAAAGGGAGTAGAGTGGATGGGTGAGTGCAAGTCCCGCTCCTCAGCAGAGCTGAGCCCTCTTCCCAACCACAACAGCTGCTCTCCAAGGGAGAGGCTGTGTGTTAGTCATGGTCTGCCATGCCATGAAGACTTCCTCAAGCTGAGACACCTGCAGGGCCTATCCGCCTCAGAACCCAGACTATTCTGCATGGGCAAATATCCTTAGCATCTCCTGAAAGATACTGAGAAGGGATGCACAGTGAAGCAAGTGGCGGGAAACTGATTTCTTGGATTCAGTCTTCCTGTGTTTGCAGTTGTGGTTTCAGGCAAATGAATAAATAAACTCAGTGCTCTGAGCTCAGCCTTGGGGATACTTAGGTGAATGTGGTGTCTGCTACTGATTCTGTTCATCCTTCCTTCCTCACCATCCAGACATCACTGGCCATCCTGGGATTTGGGCTTTCTGCAGAGGCTGGGAGAGAGAGAGAGAGAAAAGAGAAGAAAGATGGGGTCTTTGTGGCACTGGGTTCCTGCATGTGGAGTTGGCATGACTAACTGGGTTCCCAATACTGGGGAAGACTGCTAGGGTGTCTCTCCATAACTATTTCTCTCCCTCCCCAGGGATGAGTCCTTTTTCCCTCGGAAGACTAGGGTGGCAAAGGCACTACTCTTACTAGCTCTGGGGTACCAAAGCAACCCTCTCCAGGCTTCTGCATCCACCCTACCAGAGTCACTGGAGTACCAAAGCAACCCTATCCACCCTTCTGCATCCACCCTACCAGAGTCACTGGAGTACCAAACCAACCCTATCCAGGCTTCTGCATCCACCCTACCAGAGTCACTGGAGTACCAAACCAACCCTATCTGCCCTTCTGCGTCCACCCTACCAGAGTCACTGGAGTACCAAACCAACCCTCTCCAGGCTTCTGCATCCACCCTACCAGAGTCACTGGAGTACCAAACCAACCCTATCTGCCCTTCTGTGTCCACCCCTACCCATGTCACTGTCCCTAGTATTCAGTCTGGCTAGGAATGCTTTGAGTGGGTGCCCTTCTGCATCCACCCTACCAGAGTCACTGGAGTACCAAACCAACCCTATCTGCCCTTCTGTGTCCACCCCTACCCATGTCACTGTCCCTAGTATTCAGTCTGGCTAGGAATGCTTTGAGTGGGTGTCATGTCACCCTGTCTGAAGGAATTTGTTCTCAGAAAAGCTGCTGTCCAGAGGGAGGAAGACAGCAGACAAGTCATGATTGTCCATTGTTATCAGATCTAGGAAGGAACCAAGAAGGTCAGTGAGAGAGATAGCCATCTAACATAGGCTGGAGAAAGCATCTGAGCCGCATTACGGGGAATTAGGGGCAAGATGGGTTCTGGACAATGGAGGAGCATGGGCACAGGTATAAACATGAGTTTGGGAGGAGCAAGAATTCATTATCAGGAGCACAAAATTCAGGAATTTCTCCTTAAGTTGTGTTGAGAGACTGTCTATCCATGAGCAGAAGAATGAAATTAGACCTTCCTTTGGCAGCAGATACACAGCTCAGCTGGAGACGGAGTAAAGTCTGAAACAGAAAAGTTGACACTACAATGCCCTCCAGGGGAAAATTCCAGAACCTTGTTCTAGGCAATGACTTCTTGGGACCAACCTAAAGGCGCAGCTGCATCAGAGACACACAGATGGCTTGCGCAGACTGAATTGCTTCTGATGGTCAATGGTGACAAGACAGGCTGCGCTTAGGGGCTGAGAAGTCTAAATAGATGCAGGGTATGTCCTATACTACGTAGTGGGATGACCATTTTTTTTTTAATTTTATTTCTTTTTTGTTTGTTTTTGCTTTTTAAAATATTTATTAATTTATTATGTATACAATATTCTGTCTGTGTATATGCCCGCAGGCCAGAAGAGGGCACCAGACCTCATTACAGATGGTTGTGAGCCACCATGTGGTTGCGGGGAATTGAACTCAGGACCTTTGGAAGAGCAGGCAATGCTCTTAACTGCTGAGCCATCTCTCCAGCGCCCCCAATTTTTTTTAATGTGCACTAATGTCCCCAAGGCTGGCATGGAGAATGTGAAAGCTCTTACTGCTTGGAGAAAAGCCCTTCTTTTAGCCCGTACCCAAACTACAGCTCACTTCAGTCCCCTCCTCGTGCCCACTGCCCACACCACTTTTCCTACTTCAGGGCTTCACCCCAATGCCACTAGCTGCACCCTCTGAAGGCACCCACTCCTGAAGCAGTCTGATGGGCGAACACCAGCCACGCCATCCTCAGAGTGTCAGTCAAGAACTTGCAGAATTCAGTACGTTTTATTATTCATTTCTTTGTTTTTAATTCTATTTATTTACCTTTTTGCTTACTTATTTATTCATTTTTTTTGAGACAGGTTTTCTTTGTGTTAACAGACCTAGCTGTAATTCAGTATTTTTAAAGAATAACAACAAAAAAAAAAATGGTGGCTTTCGTTGAGGACTCCAAAGAACTAACCTCCTCTCTTTAGAGAAGGTACCTTGCCGTGGGTCTCAGTCCCAGCAACCCATTCTTTGTTAAATGGCTGGAACCACCCAGGATGGTGTCTCCACACCAAGGTCTTAACCATCTATAAAGTCCTCCTGGTCACCCTGACCACAAACCCCAGCCCCTCTCTGTACCCTTACATGTTCAGCACTTCTGAGTATCGTCCGTGCAGTTTCCATGACTAGCCTGTTAAGGGGAAACACAGTGAGAAGTTGCTGGACAGAAACAGGGAGTCTGGGTTCTCAGAGCAGGTTTCTCTACTCCAAATGAGGAAACCAAGACTCGGAAAGTCAGACTGTCATGTCCGAGCAAGGCTAGGATGCACAGCGCCCTCTTTCCTCTTCCGTACACAGGGCCATCAAGATGCTAACACTTTCCCCACCCACCCCCCATCCCCCGCTCATGTCAGCCAGGGCTTTAGCTTCTGCAAAGAGTGTGACTAAGGATTTCTTAGTCCAGAGCCATAAAGAAGCCACACTTTGCTCTCACCGACTAATTTTCCTTTCGTTGCGTTTGATTACCAACTGTTATTTCCCAGGCAAAGAATAAGCCATAAACCTTTGGGCCTCGCAGAGCCAAATGCGGGCTCCCCTCCCCTGCATTGTGCCGCCTGTGTGATTCCTGATGTTGACACGTGACAGGTGGAGCCACCCGTATCCTCTCTGGAAATTTCCCTTGATGCTCAGCTGCCTGCGGCTGGCTCCATCAGGCTACCGAGAGAGATTTCTACCTGAGCTCGTGGTCCCACTTTCCAGAGGGCCCCTTCTCATAGGACACGCCTTGCACCACAGCGCCTTTGCAGGCTGGCTCTTCCAGACAGCCACCCTTGACCACTTCCATGGCATGCTTCCTCAACCTTTTAATAGTACACTTTCCTCTGAGCTATATTCTACAAAACCTAAAACCTTCAACTATTCCCGCAAGGTGTACATTATAAGGGCTATTATCATTGCCGCACATCCTGCCTATGTTTGTCCTTTCTCCTCTGTCTCCCCTGGCTTTTCTTAGACATTTACTATACTTTTCATCCATTTTCTTTTCCAAACTGAAGAAAACACGGGTCCCCTCTTCACTGTCATTGGGTATGTCTGTTATTCTAGTCTGGCTAAATTCCTCTTTTTATTTTTATGCAATTTCTTCCACCCCCACGCCCCTCCCTACCAAATAAATATTGTGTAGGGACACTGAAAACTGCAATGCAACATGTACCCCTATTCACACACATATACACACATAGACATATACACACACATACACACATACATACACATACACACATACACACATACATACACATGCACACACATACACATAGATACACATGCACACACATACACACACACATACACACATACACACATACACACATACATAAACATACACACATACACACACATACACATATCTGTATGTTTATGGTGTATATTGTGTACGTATGCATGTACGCACATGCATTTAGCATACATGTGGAAATCAAAGGATGACTTTGTGCATGAGGTCTCTTCTTCCACCTTTATGTGGATTCTAAGGGTCAGATTTGCCTTTTCAGTCTTGCATATCAAGTGTTCTACCCTCTGAGCCCTCCAGTCTCAGTGCCGGTATTTCTTCTGTTCATTCAGCCATTGGCTGAGTTTCGGACTCAGTGTTGGTGGCACTTTCACCTGCTCTCTGATTCCTCAGAAGCAGCTTCTCTGATGCTGATGGAATTTCACTCTGTTTTGTTTAAACTTCTCAGCCAGTTCTGAATCTGGGTTTGCTCCAGATTCCTAACAGCCCCAGCAGGCTCCGGTAAGGGCAGACAAGGTTTTCCTGTACCTCAGTTATTGTAATGGTGCTTAATATTCAACATGCGTGGTGAACCAGAATGCACAGCCCGGAATGAGAGGCTGTGCTTTCCGGAAAGGCTCTGTGCAGTCCTTGGAGAGAATACGCCTTGGGGCTGTTAATGCTTCCAAGATGGAGTTCTAGCCACGGCAGATTTTGGAGGGTCTTTAAAATCTGTTAAAATAATTTAGGTTTGAAATAAAATGCAGAGAAATAACATTTATCTGAAGCACTTTAGGCATGGTAAGATAGCATGAAGGACGACTGTTCCAGTATGCACTAGAAGCCCAACGAGAATCCACAGGAACTGGAAGTGAGGCGCTGGCTTCTGGGTCAGCAGGATGCCAGGGTTCCCGCTGGATCTCCCTCGCTTTGCTCTTTGTCTGAGATGCTCTGCTCACCACACAGTGTGAGCAGGAAATGTAGGGTAAACGGGACAACAGGAGTAGGAAACCGACCAATCACTGAGCACCCTGACTCTGAACCCAGAGCCAATGAAAGAAACACACCCTGGATTTGAGACCTGGGCCAGGGAGAGAAACATCTTTATCCCTGAACCCAGGACTAGTGCCAAAGAAACACACATTGTCCCCAGAATCAGAGCCAGTGAAAGAAATATGCCCTGGTCCTAAGATTAGAGTCAAAAAGCTAAAAAAGGACCAGTGAAAGAAACACAGTGTGGCCATGAAGTCAGAGCCATCTCTTTACTGACTAGCTAAACTGACCAATCCCTGAGCAGGGAAAAACTAACCAATCCCCTGCCTCCCTGGGAAAACTCTGCCTATAAGAAGCTCTGTTAAAAGCTGTTTATCCCTCCCTGGCAGAGGCAGCCACTCTCCTGGATTCCTCCTTCCCAAATAAATCTCTTTCGCAAAAGAGTCTTGGGTGAAGACCTTCATTCGCCCCAGAAGAACCGGGCTAGGATGTCCCCGAAGGGACTGTGCTGAAAAACTTTGCTGAGACGCTCCCTAGGGGGCCTCAGCAAGTAGTCCGAGCAGAGCAGAACCTTATGGCCAGCTTGGGGGGTGGTGTAACAACTTTTAGCTGGAGCTGGAGGAGATTGCTACATTTCTGCACCTGGCTTCCCTTCAGCAGAGTGTCAGCAGAAGAAACACCTGGGGCTGGAGAAGAAGCCGATAGCTCTGCTAGGATGCTCCCATAAGGGAAGGTCGAAGCAGAACTCAGCTGTAGCTGCTCTCCAGGAGAAGAGTGGGACCCTTATATCCTGCGGGGAGACCAACCCCCACCGCACCCCAGCTTCAGGTAGCCTGGCTTCCCGATAGTCAGAACACCTTTCCTCCAGGGCTGAGCTGTCCCATTGCAGCCCCAGCCTCCAGAGCCGGCCTTTTGCTGCTCTCCCCGCCCCACCCCTCCAGCTGTCCTATTGCGGCTTTATTCTCCCCACCCCCAGAGCCGGCCTTTTGGAGCTCTAAGTACATCCTGGCTTCCCCGTAAGTCAGGCTAACCCTGCAACACTGCTGTCACACATTCCTCTACAGGGAATCTCCTATGATTTACTTATTGTTCCAGGCCCTTGGCTCCATGGCAGTCTTTCCATCCCATATAAACATATATAAACAGTTCTAACTGTTCTAGAACTCGCTCTGTAGACCAGGATGGCCTTGAACTCAGAGATCTGCTTGCCTCTTCCTCCCTAGTGCTAGGGTTAAAGGTGTGTACCACCACCTAAAAATAATATATAAAATTTTAAACTCTGTTTGCGTAGCAGGCAGTCCCTTATGCATCATTATCTAAGAAACACAACAGCAATAAATGGCAAAGTCTAGAAAGACAAAAGGATAGGGGGAGATGGAAAAGTGATAATGTCGCTCTCGGTAGTGGCGGTGGAGTGAGGAGCATAGGCTCCAGCGCTGTGTGCAGTGCTCTCTGGGAAGACAGTGAAGCGTAATCGTGGTGAAGGGACCCAAGGAGCTTGCAGGAAGAGCATGTGTAGGAAGGAGAAGAAGCCAGCAGTCACCGACACTCATGAAGGCCTGCCCCCTCTGCACTGTGGGACAATCTTGGGGATTCACATCTCTGTTCACTGTGCTGAGACGAAAGTTAATTATACAACTGAGCCTCAGCACTACTTAAGATCAAACCCACAACCTTGAGCACACCAGGGAACTCCCAGAGCTCCACCCTCTCCCACCCCGCCCCAGGCTAGCTTGGAATTCCCTTTGTAGCCAAAACAGGCTTTAAACTTGCAATCCTCCTGCCTCATCCTTGCCCCCTGTGATAATTCTGCAGAGATTGGGGCAGCAACAGTGGAAGCCTGCCGACAGATATTGGGGGCGCATCCTTCATAAATGGAATAGCCTGAATGCCCTTCTCTATGTCTTTGTCCTGTGGCATAATTATTTTCCTATTTCTTGCCCAATGCTCAATAGAATAAAAAACAACTTATGAATAATTAAAGTGATAAAATCAAGTTCATTATTAAATTCCATAGAGGGCTAATTTTGGTGTTTCAAGCCAAGGTATAGTACAAGAAAGAAAAATGACCTTAGGGAAAAGCATGATAAGGTCATATCCCATAAGAAAAATGACAAGTGTGTCAGTTGGGAATTGGAGAGAGGACAGAAGGAGATTGAGGTGAATACGACCAGAGTACATTATGCATGTATAAAAAATATCACAACAAAATCCACTGTTATGTATAATTAATATATATTAATTAAAAACATTAAAGTTACAAGTGAGGGAAGAATTTTTGGGAGATCATCTCACTGTTGGATCCAAAGCAGCACAGTGAGGAGTATGTGTTTTCTCCTCATGTACACAAACATGAGTGCTCCAGACCCATGCGCACAGTCACACATGAGTGCTCCAGACCTGTGCACAGTCACACACGAGTGCTCCAGACCTGTGCAGAGTCACACACGAGTGCTCCAGACCTGTACACAGTCACAATGAGTGCTCCAGACCTGTGCGCACAGTCACACATGAGTGCTCCAGACCTCTGTGCACAGTCACACATGAGTGCTCCAGACCTGTGCACACAGTCACACGAGTGCTCCAGACCTGTGCACAGTCACACGAGTGCTCCAGACCTGTGCGCACAGTCACACATGAGTGCTCCAGACCTGTGCACACAGTCACACATGAGTGCTCCAGACCTGTGTGCACAGTCACACATGAGTGCTCCAGACCTGTGTGCACAGTCA
>JAQHUG010000110.1:4187101-4207965 GCA_028555095.1 Dicrostonyx torquatus
AGCATCACAGGAGTAACTGACAACAAGGACACAAGCATCACAGGAGTAACTGACAACAAGGACACGAGCATCACAGGAGTAACTGAGCGCTTTCTGATTGGGTTGGAGGCCTGCTCCACAAGATGAAATGCATTCCTGGTATCACTACTGGACTGTGAACCTGTGGTTACAAATCTAAAGGCCCTAAGGGAGAACTTATTACTATTACTCTGATTGATATATACATATACAGAATTTGTAATACATATATACACATATATAAACATTTTCTAAATTAGATGCTTCATTTTGTCAAATAACACATATATATAACAACAATTAATTTTTTTAAGGCCATCAATTTGAAAAAGAAAAGAGAGGGGTATATGGGAGGGTCTGGAGGGAGGAAAGGGAAGGGGGAAATGGTATAATTCTATTCTCAAAATAAAAAAGAAATAGTTAAAAATAAAAGAAACTAATGCCTAATTGGGAATAAGATGAAGAAGAAGAGGAAGAGGAAGAGGAAGAAGAAGAAGAAGAAGAAGAAGAAGAAGAAGAAGAAGAAGAAGAAGAAGAAGAAGAAGAAGAAGAAGAAGAAGAAGACGGTGGTGAACTCCAGAGGCCAGCGAGAGGGTTAAGTGACTAAGAGCACTTGCTGCTCTTGCAGAGGACTTGTGTTCGGGCACTAGGACCCTCTTGGGGTCACAACCATTTGGAACTGCAGTTTTAGAGAATGGGTTACAGCCTTCTGACTCCTTCAGACACCAGACATGCATGACATGCAGACAAAAAAAATCCATCCATATAAAATAAGATGAGTAAATCCAAAAAAAGTTTGTTGAAACAAAGTTTAAAAAAAAGTGTGTGGTCTCTGCAGTCAGAGTGCGCACAGGTTTTAGAAGCTCAGTTTTTCCAGTACAACCAGGACACGTGGGAAAATGACTTACATTGCCCGTGTCTCCAGGCAGTCGTGTAAAGGGGAGGAACAGAACATGTTGTAAGGCACTGACACATGGGCAGTATGGATGCACGTTTCCAGGCTGGAGAGATGCTTCACCCAGTAAAATGCCTGGCTTGAAACATGAGGACCCAAGTCCCATACCCAGAACCTGCATTTTAAAAAATAGTCAGACATGGCGGGACATTTGCAATTCCAGTGTGGAGGGGCAGAGGAGACAGGTGGATCCCTGGGGCTTGCTAGTTACACAGCCTAGTCTGCTCAGTGAATTCTAGACCAATGAGAGATCCTCTCTCAAAAGGAGTGCCTCAGGAACAATACCCTGATGTGAGAGTCCCCTCTGTATGCTGTGAATATCATTGGTTATGATATTCACATAAATAAAGAATAAAGAAACTGCTTTGGCCTATAGCAAGGCAGAACTGAGCTAGGCAGGGAAAACTAAACTGAATGCTGGGAGAAAGAAGGCAGAGTCAGTGAGAAGCCAGGTAGCCCCACCAGAAAACAGACACTGGAACTTCACCCAATAAGCCACAGCCTCGTGGCAATACACAGATTAATAGAGATGGGTTAATGTAAGATATGAGTTAGCCAGAAATACGCTTAAGCTATTGGCCAAACAGTATTGCAAATAATATGATTTCTATGTGATTATTTCGGGGCTGAGCAGCCGGGAACAAACAAGCAGCTTCCTACAAGACCCAACTTTAACATATGGCATTCACATGCATGAGAATTCATGCGTACAAACACACATGCATGCACACAGACATATACACTCTAAATAAACAACAAATACACGTTGTCTGTCATCCCGTGGTTAGTAGTATTAGATCCTACTAAAGTCAAGTCCCCAGTGTCTCTTGTAAGGTGCAGGGAAAGTGGAAAAGATGCCATATGCTCAAGCAAGCGAGTGGTTGTGACGGGCATTCTGTCACCCGGAGAATACTTACCCATTCATTGTAGAGGTCAGCCGCCCTACAGACAACTTCTCTGTCACCTCCCTCACTGCACAGACAGACATGGTGGCTCTGCAGGGCTATGCAGACAGGACAATCCCACCCTCCACACGAAGCAGACATCGGGCTACACCCAGGGCACAGCCCAGCACAGCTTTTGACATGAAGAGACAATGAAGCATTTTGCTGGTACATCCTTCAAGGTGCCCCCTCTATTGTGTTTTTGTTGTTCTTTTTATGAAATGGGTTTCATTATGCAGTCTTGGCTGGCCTGGAACTCACAAAGATTCCCCTGCCTCTGTCTCCAGAGTCCTTGCCTTTCTGTTCTTGGTCACAAAGGAATTCAAGTCACCCTGACCAGAAAAGTGTGGCTTCTCTAATTCTGGCAGCACTGAGGCACGGAGTCCTATTCAAAGAGAAAGAAAAGCAATGAAACAATTGGATATATGACAGAATTCATCTTTCTCTCACTTCCACCTCTACTTTTTGAAATTGCATGTGATTATCTTTTTACTTCTGTCTGCTTCTCAATAAATTACTTTTAAGATGTTATTACCTCAAGCTTAGAATATCATATCAGCTGTCAAAAATATTGTCTCGATTTCAGTTTTGTTCATCAGTGTTTTTTATTTTTTAAATTACTTTTTTATTTGCTGTAGTGTGACTGTGTATACATGTGCATGTGTGCCCCCATGCCTGTGTTTGTGCACACATACCTATGTGTGCAGAAGTGTGTGTGTCCATGTGCGTGTAGATCAGGGTACAAGTTGTAGCAATCCATTCTTTCTTTCTACCATCTTGGACCCAGGAATTGAACTCAGGTCATCAGACTTAGCAGCAAGTTCTTCTTCCCTATACGCCATCTCTCCAGCCCTGTTCATCGGGATTTTTAATCTTCTGGTATTAGGGGGTGGTGTCTAGTACTGCACATACGAGAACTCTGTAGGAAACAGTTGTGTGTGACCCCTGACCTCACAACACTGTCGCTGCATCAAGGCAGAGAAGCAGCAAGGATGTCTACAAGAAACAAACATAGTCATTTTGAACTGCTGTCATTCTGATGCAGGAAACAAAGAGGATATGACAGAAAAGAAAGACAGGGTCAGTGCTTTGTAGGTGGGGGGAACTGAAAAGCAGGAAGAGGCATAGAAGAGAACTATGGGATGCGGGAGCTGAAGAACAGCTAGCAATGCCCTCCTTCAGCACTCAACCACATTTTTCTTCCCCAAACTTCCTTTAAGAGTCTGCCTTCTTCCTTCCTTCCTTAAGTAGACACTGGCTCTGATTCTGGTTCCTTGCATGACTTTTGCAGCTCTGTTCACTCTCCACCAGACCAAGCCTCAGCATCATTGCCTAGCCAGTAGCTAGTAGCACATTGGCCACCTCCTTCTGCAGTTTCTTGCATTTTTACTCACCCCATCTTGCTCACTTCTTCCTGCCACAGCCTCACCATACAGGCAAACCCATGCATTATTCAGGAGTTGTGTCCTTGTGCTTCCCCCTCTTGGTGCATACTTTCTTTTACAGTCTGTACTGTCTTCCACCTCCCAAGGCCAGTAGCATTGCTGATCAGTTGACCTTCCTAGTGACACCTCTAGTAAGTACTCCATTAATCCATGCCTGGTTCTCCAATGCACTTTGAGCAATCTGGCCAGTGAGTTTCTAAGGTGCTAGAGTGCAGCGTTCAGCATTAGTGTCTCATCCAATCATGCAGCAGAAAGAGTGATGCTGACCCTCGTAGACATTCTCCCTTGGTGCTCCAGTCCTCCAGGAGTTGAACTATACACCATTCCTCCTAGGAGCCTGCTTCGGGAGGACGCTCTGGGTTTACTTCATACCCCATATTCTTCATTCTTACAACGTAAGAGACAGGGGAGCAGGCAGAAGTGCTGAGTCCAGGTGAGGGGGAAGCACAAGGAACTTTTCTTCACTTCCAGAGATTCCTTACCAAAGAGTTGGACCAGCCACACTATGGGAATTTTTGAACCCCTTGTGCCTTTTGTTTGTTTGATTTTTGTTGTTGGTCTGTTTGTTGTTTTGATCTAGTTTGGTTTAGTTTGGTGTTTTGAGACAGAGTTTCTCTATGTAACAGTCCTGGCTGTCCTGGAACTCGCTCTGTAGACCACATTGGTCTCGAACTCGCAGAGATTTAGCCTGCCTCTGCCTGGAGAGTGCTGGGATTAAAGGCATGTGGCACCACCTAGTCCTGAAGCCATGCTTTAATCCGTATGAAACAAGGGGTTTATAGATGTAGGGAGCTAAACACAGATAGAAAATATTAATATCCATAAATGTTAGAGACGGAAGGAACTTAGCTCACATCTATGTCCCATGCAGTCTTGACTGTGTCCCACACACCAGGAAGTTGGTTCCTCCTGTACAATGAAGAGAATAATTACCTAAAGGTATCTGTGTGAAGAACTAGTGACGGGCTTGTTTAAAGATCTTATGGAAATGCCAGGATAAGTCGTCATGGCAGTGGCTCATATTCGCAAGGCCTAGCAGAAAGCTGGAGAAGAGGACAGACTGGATGGCTCTCTTCTGGTCATGACCTGATCCAGGCACAGGAGTCAGTAATGCATAGACATCCACTCATAAGACCCAGGTCTCAGGGGTCTTCATTTGCCAAAGTAGTTCATTTAGATATCTAGCTGCTTCTTCTTTCTGCCCACACCATCTCTGGCTTTGGAAACTCTGCTCCCTATTTCTGTCTCTGAACCCTTTTGCTCTAATGACCCTGAAAGACACTGTAGACCCTGATCTGTTCTTGTGATTCGGACCTTTATGGTCTGGGTTCACACACACCACAATGTGAGTAGATTGTCTTGCTGTGGGAGCACATTCTTCTCCTTCAGCCAATAGCCTTTAAGATACCAGCCCACTTGGGCATGGTCTCTTATACTGTAAATGCAGCGGTAAAGCCTTGCTGGCTCTCTTGCTTCCGGCTCTCTTTTCCGGCTGCAGGATAGAGTTGCTGTCCCCTGTCTGTGAGTCTTCCTCTAAATAAATCTCAATTCTGAGCTAATGTGGAATTATTTTGTGACTTCTGCCATTGTTGTCTCTCCTCCCCATCCTGTCTAGGAAAGATCTTCACACCCACTGAGAGAGAAAGAGAGTTGTCCACAGTTGTCTGATGGAGCACCACTAACAAAAACAAGAGCGTTCATCACCTACTCCAAAGAAGTAGCAGAAAGGTTTGTGTTCATACTCTCACTAGTAACTGAAAAGTAAAGTGTTCCATATGTTAACATCATGCAACTGCTACCCACTCTTAGAAGCTCATGGTCACTTTTGCTATTTCTTTGACACAACCCATAATATAATGACAAATCCAAAGCCACTTACAATGCATAACCACACACAAATGGAAGACAAAAACAAAACAAGCCAAAACAAAAACAAAAAACAAAAGGTGAACTTGCCAAAATCTGTCCTTGGCTTTTCTTTACGCACTGTCCCCTGAGTACTTAGGCTCAGCTACTTGTTAATGATTTCCCCTCAGGTGTGGACTGACATTGCCTTGAGGTATTTTAAGTAAGGAATTAAAACATTTGAGGTTTAAAATACAGCACCCCCAGCATCTCCAGAAGCTTATACCTTTATAAGAGACCAAAAGAAATTATACTCTCAGGGTTAGATAACAGATATCAAAGGTTGAAAATTATCTCTGTTCCTGAAATTACATCAGTTGTCAAGTGGTTTTATCCATCTTCCACAAAGGCTAAAACCAAGACATAGCAGACAGAGAGCAACAGGAGGTGCTGAGTGTGAAATACGCAGCTCTGTGGTTAGAAGTGCTCCTGTCTTCCTGCTGCGAAAGATGGGTTTTGGAACAAACACGACTAGGGTGAAAAGCTCTCTGGGTTTGGATTCCTCCAGGCAGCGGTGCTTCCGAGAAAAGTCACAGCTTTCCCTCAGACCAAACCTCAGAGAACTGTGTTCTCTGCAAAACCCAAGCTGGCCAAGGATTCTGGAAGAATATTAGTCAAATAATGAAACTACCAGCAGAGAAAAGGCAGAAATGTCCATCCGCACAGGAGTGTGGCTTCAAGACTAGATGTGACTGCAGACAGGAGAGCTGGGGACCCGTGGAGAGGGACAGTAGAAGAAACTGAGTTCCCCCCCCCCGAAAGCACAGCAGGGAGCCACGGAGGCAAGGGTATCTGAAGGAACCAGCGAAATGGTTTCTGATACCTTCATTCATTATTATCACTGAAGGCCAAAGATTCTCACAGGGACAGAAACACTGATATTGTGACAGTGTCAATGCTGGAAAGCCCAGAACTCCCAAAGAGCCAGGCACGAGCACAAACTCTACAGTGCTGCAGCTGCCGAGGGTCTGCTGTCTTCTTCTCCTCGGCTTCAATTCTGAGAAACCAAAGGGACTAAATGAATGCAAGTGTGCGTTTATTTTGTTAAAGGGTGGCAGGCTTTGCCAACTGCCTCACTTCAGCTTCTGAGCCGGCATAAAGTGCTATACCATTTAGCCATGGTTGAAAATATCGGGGTAGAGTCAAGTGAACAGCTAGCAGGGAGCTTGGAAACCCTCCAGGGAGGAAGCTGAAGGCGGTAGTCACCAGAGCGGTAAAGGAACTGTGCTACCCTCTGACTTCTTCCGCTCCACCCTCACTGTTGCTTTCACTTAGCAACCAATGTCCAGTGCTTGTCTTGGGCCAAGGGAACAGAAAGCAAACATATCCATCTTTTTCATCTTGTCTCCACCAAGAACGTATGACTCAGCTTCAATCATCTGCCCTCGAAAGTATTTTTAAATGCATCTATATCACACCGAGGTCCTTACCATGTGCAATCAGTGCTTGTTCATCAAAACCAACGTCAATCGGCTGGCAGAGCCTGGATGATGAGAGACCACATGGGGCAGAGGTGTCCCACAAGCAGATAGGGCTTTTCTCCAAGTTGTTAATAGGAGAGGAACATAGATTCCTGTCTTATTTCATACACACAAAAAAGTAACCAAATAAAATATTTGAGAGTTGAAAAGTTGAATTATTAGTAAAATAAAATTCTTAGGTCTGAAACTTATGGAAACAACTTCCTTTTCTGACAGAACAAGGTAGATACTCACAGCTATTCAAATGCAAGGGTGGTTTCTAAATCGGTCTTTTCGCAAAAAGGGACAAAGATTGGGAGTGATCGGCCTTGGTGCGAAGCTACTTAGTAGAAGAACGTCTCTTTCCCTGCTCTTGAGAATCTGTATTGGTTTCTCATTACTGTGTCTGCCATGCTCACAGCACCGTCTAAGGGCTATGAAGATGTCGTAAATCCTGATCCCCACTCCCCTTGAGTACATGTGGAGGTCACTGTCCATCAGATGACATCCACTGTGTGAGGAAAGGCAGGCTTGCAAACATTTCCTTCCAGATCAGCACTGTGTAAGGAGAGTCGGGCTGGCAAACACACCTTCTGGCTATGCACATTCTTTCTTTCCGTTTTCAATGAGGACTCTAGGACCTAAGGCAGTCATGCAACTGCCTCAAATTAAATAACTCCTCTGAAGCAGAGACCAGATTTGAACCCAATGGTGCCTAAATCTGAGACCTTGGCTTGGTGTGGGAGGTCCTTTTGTCTGTGTGTTGATTTTATTGGTTAATGAATAAAGAAAATTGGCTTGGCCTATAGCATGGGAGGAGGAAGGTGGAATCAGAGAGGAGCCATGGATCCACCACCAGAGACAGATGCTGGGAACTTTAGCTGGTAAACTACGCCCATATTCCCAAATATTGTTTATAAAAGTTTCCTTACATTTAAAGGGGGCTGTGTTATAGAGATGAATACTTTGCATTGATATGGATCTTGGTTTATGGATATAAATTTAAGATCAATTTTGCTATATGTATATTTCTGCTCTTGATTAAGGTATTGTAATTGTGCAGTTCATTTATAAATATAATGTATAATTAAGAAATATAAGTTAATAGGTAATCATCAAGCTTGGAGTCATGTTAGTTAGATTTTCTAGATGAACAGATACATATTTCAGATGGAGAGGCATTCTTCAAACCATTCAAACACTACAGAATATGGCATTTAAAATTTTTAAAACGTTGAACTTTTTGAGACAATGAGACACATCTGCTCCTTGCAGCACCAATAACTTCAAGAGGAAGATGGGCATTGAAGAGGCTCTTTATGGAGTTGGTTAGCCATTTGGGCAAGAAACTGCTCTTGCCTGGACTGCTTAACTGAACATGCAGGATTCACAGAGAAATGACTGCTAAACTTGCCTGAAGGTGAGATAATCCTTCAGGGTTCCTGCTTCATGAAAGAGTCTGCCAGACATTTTGCAGGACACAGGAAAAAAATTACTGGCAAACTGCCAATATAGGCAGAACTGTCTTTAAAATTTCCTGCTTTGTGGAAAGTCTGCTGAATATTATGGGCCTGTGGGCTGAAGATAGATGCCCCAACAGTACAGAAGAACTTTGGGTGACTGTCCAGGCAGCAAGAAGTCCCTGTCAATTCTAGAGTTTTGAAATTTGTTTACAATATACTTCCTGTTTACTTAGGTAATATTATATCCTTCTGGAGTCTTTGTTGGAGTTAAACAATAGATAAAAGGTAAGTATAGATTTTGTTTATTATGATAAAAGGTAAAGTAGATATAAATATTATAGCTGCAATTCTTGTTTGATACCTGTTTTGTTATATGTAATTTTACTATATTAAAGCCTTCCTTTTTGTTTAAACAGAAAATGGGAAATGATGTGGGAGGTCCTTCTGTCTGTGTGTTGCTTTCATTGGTTAATTAATAAAGAATTGGCTTGGCCTATAGCATGGGAGGAGGAAGGCAGAGTCAGAGAGAAACCATGGAGCTGCCCGAGATAGACGCTGGGAACTTTAGCCAGTAAGCCACAGCCACGTGGCAATGCACAGATTAATAGAAATGGGTTAAATTAATATAAGATTTAGTCAATAAGAAGCTATTGGAGATAGCCCAATGGGCCAAGCAGTGATTTAATTAATACAGTTTCTGTGTGATTATTTCGGGGCTAAGCTAGCCGGGCAGCCGGGAACCAACAAGCAGACAGTCCCACTACATTGGCTCTCACCTCCATCCATGGCTATGACACATTGAAACGTTCCCCTGACCCTCAGAAGAAAATGGGAGATACTTTAGATAAATGTGGAAAAAAAAAGATTCTGAATGCTTTTCCATAGCAGTCCACATAGTTGCACTCCCCTAGGTAGCTGTGAAATGAGAGGGTACTGAGGAGGAGGCCTGTCTAATTCAGAGTAAGAAGTGAGAACAGTGTATCTTGGGATTTCTCCCACACCATGACTCTAAGGAACAAGAATAGCAACAAAAGCAATGTTCCCGCTGTTTTCCCTGGCGTTCAGATGAGCAGAAACTGACAAACAAGACTGCAAATCAGAAAGGCTAATCCTAGAGAAACTCCCTATGAACTATAAAGGGCTGAGGGGATGGCTGTGTTTTCAGGCTGGGGTTGAAGTTTAGGCAAAGGTCTGTGTTTGTGTCCAGGGACTAAGTCGGTGTGCGTGGGAAGCAGCCGCTCCAGACGACTGAAAATGGGGTAATGGCGAAAGATGCATGGAGTGATTGGCACCCTCAAAGGAAAACAGATGTCTCCTCCAAAGAAAGATTTTAGAGTAACTTGCCTGCTGGCCTCTTCAAGCCCCTTAACTGGATCTCAAAGGCAATCCCACAGGGGAGCTATTTAGCTATTTAGGCTTCAGTGCCTTCACTGTGTCCCCGGACAGAAACAGAGCTCTAGTGAAAAGGCAGCAGGCTCTTAAGTGCACACACACAACAAATAAATAGAAATTAAACTTTAAAATATTCTGCTGATGGTACAACATGGTCAAGGCTCTCACTAATCTTATGTCTTAATCAGACAGGGGCTATCTCCACAAAGCCATCGGTCATGGTGGGTATCAGAGCTAGCTGCTAACTGCTCTAGGGCTCACTTTCCCTGGGCAATGCTCCCTCCTAGCTTTAGTATAAATTTATGTCCTATTGCTTCTTACTGCCTCTACGGGGCACTAGGTTGTGATAGGAACAGAGATATCTGGAGTTTGAGAGGGTTCATCTAACAGGGTGTCAGTCCATGGTGCCTGAAGGGAACGTGGGACTGCATAGCAAAATGGGGCCTAATACATAACCATAAACTTCGTCTAAAAATCATGAGATTGTAAACTCAACTGCATGTTTCAAGCACGAGCTTTACAGCTGACAATGTTGTATTGCTATGCCATGCAAAATAAACACATGCATGCTCTCCCAACCAGTGGATTGTGGATGGAGCACCCATATATTTAACAGATGCTCAAAACAATTATTTGTCCAATGCGTCTGGTCGAAGACCCTTGCTAGACTCGGAAATGAATGCAGCAGCTCCGGTACGGACAAGCATCACCCTCGCCCTTGGCTGAGAGGCAGAATTCAGTCATCTGCCGCCTCCCTTTATTTAATGAGGAAACGGCGTAAGTATTAAGGGGCTTGTTAGCTTTCATGATAGCCAGACTTACTAAATCACTAGCTCACTTCCCAACTATCAGATCTCTGAGCTGACTCAAGTGGATAAACGAAGGAGAGCCCTAGACACTGAGGAAGTGTGTTGTTCATCTCCCCACACTGGAAAAGTAAGGACAAACTCTCAGAGCAGAAAGAATGGCTGTGTGTCTCCTCTTTATCGGGGAAGGGTTACAGAAAAGATGGGAACTGTCTTCAGCTGAGGCTATTTAAAGACATCTTGACTTTAAAAATTCTTTACTGCCTTTCCTTAATGGCTTTGCTCCCCTCTGTCCCTCAGGTCACAGAGTTCTCCAGCTGAAAATGCAGCTGTCCAATGGGAATGGTCTAAGGGAACAGCAGTCCCAGAGGAACCCGGATGTGGTGATGAGGCTCGCCTTGGGACCCTCATACTGAGTGCTATGGAAGTGAGAGACTGGAGGGTGGCCAGGGCCAAGGAAAGACGTAACAAAGGGAAATTTAGCAAGGAGAAAGGGCTCAAGCTGAAGCTGATCCAAGAGAGAACTGGAGGTCGGTCGAAGCCCCAAGGGCAGTGTTCTCCTCTCCTTCTCTCTTCGTGGATGCCAGCTCCCTTCCCAGCCACCTGAAACAACAAACCCCTCAAAATCGCAACTAAGTCTTGTGTATCCAGTGGAGTCTCATTGAGCACAAATGTAACGTATTCTGACTTTCGAAACTAGGCTTGCCACCCACGCTTTCTAAAACTTTAAACAATTCATTAGCCTATGCCAAGGGTCTAGTGGCTTCATAGTAAAAGCCAGAGCAGAATACAGTAAGTATTAGAGTTCATACCTACAATGAGCCCATAATTGCTTCGAGGGTATAGAACTTTGAAGGACCATATTCTATTCTACATGCATTATTTTCTTCCATCTTTGGTCTAGATTAATTGTAATGCAGTTTCATTACGTTTAACAATTTGAGTGAAAGAGTCCTCAAAGATATCTACACTCCACTCCCTAGCTAAGTGCATCTAAGCAAATTTAAAAATATAAATCATGTGTGTGTCGACACATTCATGTGTGTATATGCATATGTGTGTGGGAGCCAGTGGCTGACATTGGTGTCTTCTCAAACACTCTCCTTGGTTTTTGAGACAGTATCTCTCACTAACCTGAAGCTCACTCATTTGGCTAGATTGGCTGCATAAGCCTCAGGGAATCTCACATTCCCACCTCCTAAGCTCTGAGGTTGCTGGTGTGCACCACCACGCCTAGGCTTTCTTTACATGGGTGCTAACAACCAAACTCCACGTTGCAGACTGAGCCATCTCCCCAGATCCTTAAGCAAAATTTTGTTCCAATTGATTTTTCACCTAGTTTCAAATTTCGATCATACCCAGTTGCAAAAGTCACCTCACCTCCAAATACAATGGCATGTACATTTTCTGGATGGAATATCTATTGCTTTGAAATGTTCTCTAAATATATCGGAGGTAGCAGGGAAGCTGTCTAGGGAACAAGGAGAAGTAGGGGGATGGAGAAGGGTGATAATCAGTAGGGTAGGAGAATGTGGAGGGAATATATTCACTGTAAAACATGCATAAGTGTTTGAAATTTTAATAAATATTAAAAGGTAGATTGGTAGTTAGGGAAGGAGTGGAGGGAAAAGCAAGCAAGCTACGTTTAAGAGAAGTTTGGGAAGGAAGGAATGCCCCTTGAAGCTCTGAAACATATATCCGAACTCATAGCAGGAAGCCACAATGGCGCCTGATCAAGGTGAGGATTCTGCAGGTTCTGGCTTTGGGCATATGTTCAGGCCACACTCCAGCATAGCTCTGCACAGCAAAGGTCATCGTCATCCTGGACCAGGGCTGTCCCACTTCCACGGAAAATGGAAGGACTCGTGTCAACACTTGCACTAAACCATCGGTTCTGAATGCACAGTAATTATAGAGGAAAAGTGGAGAAAATCCTATGCGACTTGATGCTGCGCCTGTGAAGAACGCCAGCTGGAGGCTGGAGAGGTGGCGCAGCAGCCAAGAGCACTTGCTGCTCTAAAGGACTCAATTCCATTTCACATCCTCATAAGTGACTCACCAATGCCTGCAGCTCTAGCTCCAGGGAGTCAGATGCCATCTTCTGGCCTGGACAGGGGCGTCTTTTTCTACATAAACTGTCTCTATTTCTATGACTAAAAATAGTGTACAAAATACTAGTTTCACGAAGGCATTTTCACACATGTATATCATTGCCTTCTGCTCACCTGCTCTCCTCTTGAGGCTCCCCGTCCCTGCTTCCACTGGTTCCCGACACTTTTATGTGCATTTAAAGTCTGGGTTCCTCATATGAGAGAAAACGCGATGTCTGTCTCCTCGTGCCTCACCTCTCTTGCTCCTCCAGCTCGTCAATCTACTCCTCTTTCCTGAAGTTATCCCTCCTCTACTCTCATGTCATAGATGAATCTAGAGTCCCTGTACGACAGAAAACATACAACAGCTGTCTTCCTGAGTCTGGATAACACGAAGGTCTCCATTCCCACCATATGGCAAGTGACATCATTTCATCCTTTTTTATAGTTTTATGAATCATTTAACTTTATTTTATGTGCATTGGTATGAAGGTGTCAGATCCCCTGGAACTGGATTTACACACAGTTGTGAGCTGCCATGTGGGTGCTGGGAATTGAACCTGGGTCCTCTGGAAGAGCAGCCAATGCTCTTAACCACCAAGCCATCTCTACAGCCCATTTCATCCTTCTTTGTGGATGACTAGAACTCCATTGGGTATGTCTACCATTTTTCCTTACCCATTCATCTGCTGGTGGACATCTAGACTGGTTCTGTATCTTGGATATTTCCAACAACCGTTTAGCAAGGACAAATTTAATACTATCCCTGCTTCCACTTTCCTAATCCTAGAAACTGACTGAGTAAAACATTGAAAAAAATCTAAATACTTATCCATAATGTGCCTAGAAATCTTTTTATAAACTTGTAGAAGAGAGGGGAGTTGTCATTCACCATGGAGAATACAGGAGACTTCCAGCCTGAGCTCCTGCTGCACTGAAGTGTAGCTTCAGTATTGGGGAGGGCATAGAGGGGCCGAAGGAAGAGACTTAGGAGCAGCTTTTTCCCTAGGCAGCAATGCTGGGACAGGGGTAAGTAATAGACTTTGTAGATTTCTTGTGTGTGATGTGTGTGTGTGTGATGTGTGTGTATGCTCTCTCTGTCTGTATGCATGCATATCTGTGTGCCTGTTTGTGTGCATGCATGACTGTGTGCCTGTCTGTGTGCATGTATGTCTGCGTGCCTGTATGTGTGCATATGTTGAGTGTGTCTGTCTCTGCATATGTGTATCTATCTCTATGTGTGGATTCTAGTGAAATATTTTGAAAGTCAACATGAAGCAATCCATAAAGATGTAAAGGTCCAGGGTAAAGGGAGTGTCTTGGTTGGTGTTCTACTGCTGTGAAGAGACGCTACACTTTCCTTCTGAAGAGTTGCATGCTTAAAGTTAAGAGATTTAGTCCATTGTCATCACAGCAGGGAGCATGGAAGCATGCATGATGCTGAAATAGTAACTGAGAGCTGCATCCTGATTGAAGGCCAAGAGAGAGGCAGGGGACTGGGCCTGACATACCAGGCTTTTGAAATCTCAAAGCTCACCTCCAGTGACACACTTCCTTCAACAAAGCCACACCTCTTAATCCGTCTCAAATATTGCCACTTCCTGATGACCAAGCTTTCAAATATATGAGCTATGGGGGCCATTCACATTCCACTCCCTGGTGCCTGTAGGCTTGCAGCCTTTATCATATTCAAAATGCATTCAGTCCAACTTCAAAATGCCCTATAGTCTATCACAGTCTCAACACTGTTTATAAGTCCAAAGTTCAAAGTTTCTTCTAAGTTCAAAATCTCTTAATTGTAACCCTATAAAATCAAAATCAAAAAGCAGATATACTTCCAACATGCAATGTCAGATAATATACATTAACATTCTAAAAAGGAAGGAAAGGGAGGATAGTGTGGAAATACTGAACCAAGCAAGATCGAAAACCAGCTGGGCAAACTCCAAATTCTGCATCTCATGTCTGACGTCAAGGAGTTTCAGATCTCCAATTCCTTTCAGGTTTGCTGACTATAACATACTTCTTTCTCTTGGGCTAATTCTACTCCCTGTTAGCAGCTTTCCTGGGCAGGTATCCCATGACTCTGTTATCTCCAGTATCTTGGGGTTTCCAAGGCAATCCGGGCTTCATTTCCACAGTTTCATGCATTGGCTTCACTGAGCCTCCTTGCAAGGGACACCCCTGATTCATGCCAGGCTTTCTTTAACTATGGAGGTGTAAGTAGAGCCTTCTCATTCATTTCCCTACTGTCCAGACCTGAACAATGACACAGAAACTATATTAATTACAACACTGTGTGGCCAATAGCTTAGGCATATTCCTAGCTAGCTCTTACATCTTAAATTAACCCATTTTTTATTAAGCTGTACATCACCACAAGGTTGTGACTTATCAAGTAAGGTTTTGTTCTGGTCTCTTTCACCTTCAGCAGCTGCATGGTACCTCTTTGACTCTGCCTACTCTCTCTCTCTATCTTTGTTTGGATTTCCCATCTGGCTTTATTCTGCCCTGCCATAGGCTGAAGCAGTTTTATTCATTATCCAATAAAAGCAACACATAAACAGAAAGACATCCTACATCATGGAAGGAGACTCCATGACCTCTTTCTTGAATCCTTGACTTTAAAGCCATAACCACGTGGCTAAAGCTGCCAAGTGCCAAGTTCTGCTGCTTGCTGGGACAGGAATTTGATCCTTTATTCAAAACCATGCAAATTTGAAATGCAGATTTCTGTTGTGGATAGTTTCCTTCATTGCTTCAGCTTCGATTCCTTTTCACAGGTTGGAAGCTTAGCTGAATGGTATCTGGTCCCACGTTACTACTCTCTTTATTCCCTTAGCATCAGACTATTCCTTGCACTTGAGCAGAGGACTTAGACCTCTTACATTTCCTCAAACTTCACCTGTTTTATTTCTCGTTGGCCAGTGTGTTCCTTTTCATTTTAGATCTGCATAAGAGTGATTACTAATCTTTCACAATAGTGCTGCTCATGATGACTAAGCATGCAAACATGTGACCTATGAGGGCCTCTCTTGCACAAACCTCCCCAGGAAGACAGCCAAAGGCAGAGCATGCTTGTCCTATTCTCCCACCTGTTGTTTCTTCTCATACCAGGTATGACTCGGGAAATGTATCATATATGTCTCTAGAAATTTGAAAGCAGCTCCCGTTTCTGTAGCTGTAGAATTTCTGAGGGTTGGTTCTTCAAACTCATGAAAAGTGACTTGGGATGCGTGCCTACCCAACCTGTGAGGAAACCCTTCTGACAAAGTGAAGTTCAGTCACCCTTGGCTGCCTGTGGAATCCGCTGCCTCACACCACAGGCACATGAACATTTCCACTCACAGTTGCTGTAAGGGCAGCAAGTGACATCAGGAATAAAGCAGCTGAGAGATTTGAAACCTAGAACACAAACATGACATCCATTTAAACTGTGTGTCATGCTGGACAATATATTCCTGAAGAGCAGGTACATTTCAGATAGTTATGTATTGCATAAGGAGAGATGGTACTTAAGCACTGACCACTTATTAAAGTCTACAACAAATTAATTTCTAAAGGAAACCATCATTTGATGTGGGATTCCCCTCTGTATGCAGTTAATATGTTTTATTGTCATTGGTTAATAAAGAAGCTGCTTTCAGCCAATGCTTAAACAGAATATAGCCAGGCTGGAAAAGATAAATAAAGAGAGTAGGCAGAGTCAGAGAGATGCCATGTAGCCGCAGAAAGAAAAAGATGTGAACCACCAACCAGAACCTCTCTGGTAAGCCACATGCCTCGTGGTAAAATATAAAATAATAGAAATAGGTTAATTTAAGATGTAAGAGCTAGCTAGAAATATGCCTAAGCTATTGGCCAAGCAATGATTTAATTAATAGTTTCTGTGTAATCATTTTAGGTCTGGGTGGCCAGGAACAAATGAGCAGCCTCCGACTACAGATCAGCATTTTCTCAGGTGAGCGCTGTTTGGCAGAGGCAAGTGCTTCTCATTTAAGAGAGGCTTCCTGACTCAGCTTTAGCTGCAAAAACCTTGCAGTTCTTTTAAGAGGCTACACCACAAAATACTTATGGTGTTTATGAATAGCCGACAGCATGCTTCTTGGTGGTGGCAGGGACCTTGAAACTCCATAGAGTTGTAGCAATAACCATGGCTCCCACCAGTACCTCTGCCATAAAGCTAGATGCTCAGAAAGCTAAGGAATGGGGTAGATCCAGCCATCAAAGTCATGGCTCTAATCCTAGTCATACTGCTTAGCAAATTAAAGACTCATGTGGTCAGAAAAAAAAAAGAGATAGACAGTCAAGATAGATTCAGATGGGGAAAAAAAAACTCTAAACAGTTTACAGGATGTTTAAAAGTATGTGTAAGCTTAGGAGAGAAAAGAAAAAGAATAAAGTCCTTTTTAAAAAAAAAGAGAGAGAGAGAGAGTAGTTGGGTATGGTGGAACACACCTCTAATCCCAGGACTTGGGAGGCAGAGGCAGATCTCTGAGTTCAAGGATAGCCTGGTCTACAGAGTGAGTTACAGGACAGTCAAAGATACACAGGAAAAACTTTGTCTCATAAAAACAAAAATTAAGAATAAAAGAAATAGAGTTTAAAATAAAGCTACTGTATGTTATTGTGTTGTCTTTGAATTGTTTGACTGCTGAGGAAGGAGCAACAGCTGCTAAAAGACATTTGATTATAAATATTGCTGAATTAATCCAACATGTATTTTGAAAATGCCCTGACTTCAAAATTTAAGTCAAAAGATATGTTACTTTGAAGAAGAGGTTTTGTTTTTCTATCCACAGGAAATGAGAGGCTGTGGATTAATTCTGGGTTAAAAAAAATCAGATTTTATCAAGGAAGACCCCCTGAAAAATCTCCTATGGAAGCAGAAGGCCCAGATGATCCAACATTTCAAAGGAGTGGAGTTTCTTCTGAGTTCTACATCCAGAACAGCTTAAGACTGCTAGATGAAATGATCAAGCCTCACAGAATATTCCAGTCAGGACTTCACCATAATTCTAAATTTTCTTTAAATCCTCATAAGATTATCAGTTACCCCAATCAGCAGGGAGTAGCCTAGAAAAGTACACCCACATTCCCAAAATGTGGATTATGGATATTTGTCTTTGTTTATTGTTTGCAAGTTGTTATGGATAATGGTCAGGAGAAAGCTAAATGAAGGAGATTAGACTTAGAGTTCTTGTTTTGAAAAGAAAAAAAGGGGAAGTACTATGGGACAATGGTCTTGTACCCTGTAATGATTTGTTACTTGTATTAGTTTAATAAAATGCCAATTGGACAGTAGCCAGATAGGAAGTATAGGCGGGTGACCAGAATAGAATTTTGGGATGAGGAAAGGCTCAGTCTGTGGTTGTTACCCAGATACAGAGGAAGAAAGATGAAAACGCTGCACTGAGAAAAGGTACCAAGCTACATAGATAAATATAGATAATAATTATGGGTTAATTTAAGTTGTAAGAGCTAATTAATAATAAGCCTGAGCTAATAGGCCAGACAGTTTATAGTTAATATAAGCCTCTGTGTGTTTTTTGGGGGGGACTGAACAGCTGCAGGACCAGGCCAGACAGAAACTTCCATTTACAATTGCTGTTTATTAATTGTTGGTAGATCTATGTTGCTTCTTTGGAAGATCTTCAGGAAAGGGATTGCAGAAGCAAGAAAAGGAAATCTAGTGGGTTTCAAGTCAAACAGAAGAGTAATACTATCTACAGTTGACTAGAAGCATGGCCTGAAGAGCGTCTTGCAGGTGAGCTAAGCCTGGTTCCTTGCATCTAAGGTAGGACTGTCTGCTGCAAACCACACAGCTTTCTGTGTGGAATTGTGCAACAGGCAATGCCTCAGCTGAGAGCAGCAAGATGGGGTCAGCACGGAAAGGACTTTCTACCAGGCCCAACAGTGGGAGTTCCAACTCTAGGTCCCCATGGTAGAAGATGGGAAGAGGGCCACAGCTCTGACTGTTATGCCCAGATCATGGAGTCCCCCCAAAACCAACAAGGAGACCAAGTCCTGTGTGTAAAAGCAAAGAGCCTTTATTCTTATTCAAGTTTGAACTCAGACTTTCCGTGTGCTCAACACATTGGCACAGTCAGAGAGCCTTGAGCCTTGAGCTCACTTGGGGTGGGATTATAAAAGCAGAGGTTGGAGTGAGGGATTTCTAAGCTTCAGGAGCTCTGATTGGCTGAAATTTGTCTAGAGATGATCCTATCTACAATAGGAACATTAGGAATTTCCTTCAGAATCTCAGGTACTTCCCCTTAGATGGTTCCTTTAGTGCCTGGGTGGTCTCAGCTTGTGGTCTTTTCTGGAGTCTGGTGTAGACCAGGCCTACTTTCTGGTTGGTCTCTACACAGCCTGTCATGGCAGGTGTGCACCAAGCTGCTCTGGGCCCTACACTGACCTCAACACAGTTTTTGTTATGTTACATGTGAATGCCCCTACGACACATGTACACATACCACACACTAAACATACACTACACACACACATACAAATACATTCTACACGCATACCACACACATACACACATACCACACTATACACACTACACACATATACCACATACATACACATATACCACACACATACACACACATCACACACACAATTATGATGTCAATAAATAAATACAGTCAAGACAAACATTACAAACCTCAGTATTATAGCTCATACTTTTTAACCTTGATATATATATCACAGCCCTATTAGTACTTGTTTGTGTTAAGGCTTTACCCCAGCCACTGACATCCACACATCCAAAAAGTCTGGATGTTTGGGTGGAAAGTTCTATCCCAAGCTTCCTCCCCGGGTGTTATCTCAGTCCAGACACCACCCCCTAGAAAGTTCACCAATGACCCCCTCCTCAGACCACTCCCACAGGGTATTTAAACAGCAACCCATCAAACAGATGTTTTTTTCCCCCGTTTTCCTTCCCCAGCCTCCCAGGAGCATTAGTATCCATTAAGCCTGGGCTTTTTCTAATTCAATTTGACTTGGTTTTGATTCAGATTATTGCATTGATGGAGAGGTTTATTTGGGTACAAAAACTTTTCATCTGGAGGTCCCACCGAGGGGGTTGTTTTTCTTACCAGCCCAGGGCCATGTGTTAAGAAAACACCCTCCCTTGCACCTGCTCTCCACCAGGCTAAGATCGGATTCATCTGGGTAAATTCTGACTTCCAAGTCATTGCCTTTGGAGGCCCAGGGCCTCATACGATTTGAGCAGTCCTGCAAAAAGTGGCCATGCCAGGCCCCCAGCCTGACCAGGACAAGGACCTGCCTTGTTCCAGAGACAGGAGCCTGCATTGTCTCTGTGGGGTCCCTCATCAGATGTCCTTTCAAGGAGTTCCTCACACCCCTCTGGTTGTTCACTCAAAAGTCTGCCACAGTGAACGCACTGCATTAGGTTTTGGGTTCAGCCTGACTTGTGGGATGGGCACCTGAAATTCAAAGCCTGATCTTCAAACACTCTTAGGCTGCCTTTTACAAAATCTTTTTAAATTGGGACTGTCCGATACCATCAGTCCCAATGACTAATCTCTCTGTGCACTAAAATCTGGCGTCAATATGACCTTGACAATGGGACAAGGTGGCCACTGGAGAGAACTCTTGAATTTTCCATCCTCTGTAACCTTGAAAGTTTTTGTCGTCGTGGGGATAAGTGGACAGAACTCTCGTATATCCGAGGTTTCTGGGCACTGTGCTCCCATGCCCCCTCAGTAGCCAGTGTCTTACAACACCGGTTTTGGTTGCCAGGGTCACAGTGCCATCAGATTCCTGACTATCTGGGAATTGGGACCCTGAAAGTTCTGCCCTGACCTTGCCACCAGAGGCACTGGCCCCTCCCCCACTCCCTTGAACCCTGACTACCCAACCCACTCCAACAGGGCAACATTCTTCACATTCCTCCCCCATCCAGCCCTTCCCACTTCCTCCCCAGCCAAAGAGAAGGCTGAAGGTCAACTTCCTCTTCCTTACCCACCTTGCTCCCCTCCCCTTCCTCCTACAGCCTCTCCCTACCCTCCCATGCCACAACCTACCTCTTGGACCCCTTCTACACACTGGCCTACTCCCCTCAAGTTCCCGATTCTTCCCGTACCCTGTCTCACCAAATGCCTGCCCTTTTCTGCCCTCTCCAAGAGGTAGCAGAAGCTGATGGGATGGGATGGGAGAAGCTGATGAGAAGCTGATGGGAGTCCACGTTCCCTTCTCTCTCAGGACCTCTCACAATTAGAAAAGCAGTTGGGTTTCTTCTCTGCTAATCCTTCTGGAGTTTCACTCCTGAAGAGCAAAGTAGAGCCCAGGCGGCAGCTGGGCAGTACACAGACCAGACCCACCTAGTGGACAAGACAGTCCCTGTGGAGGACAT